>OMNV01000280.1:0-26842 GCA_900303265.1 Brotula barbata | reverse complement strand
GGGGGGGGGGACTCATTTATTCTAACAACAATGCTCCGGAGTTAATTGGCCACCAGCCTCAGTATATACCTTGGACATTAATTTGCCTGGCTTTCTCAGTCTGACAAGCTGATAATGAGGCATTGTGGGACACTGGGTCACCTGGTGGGGTGTTGGACAGACCGTTCTCCAGATAACAAAGGGAGGAAGAGAGAGAGAGGGAGGGAGAGAGGGAGAGTCACCCATAATGGACAAACAGGCACCCTAATGGTACAAATGACCTGCCAGTGTTGCTGTAATCTCTCAGATGAATCATTCTCTGAATCAATCTCTGTCTTTACACCCATCCATTCCTTTTGAAAGCTCTACCAATTCTTCAAGTTCACCAGTCTTCTCAAAACTCACCAAAAGCACCTGAACTGGCAATTAGGTATTGATTTTGTTGACCTTTTATTTTCTGGCAAGCGAGCAGTGTGAGGACCCCAGCTGCCATTACAGGTGGTATTTCTGAAACCAAACATCTCCATTTGATTTTCTGGGGTGAGAGTGTATCCAACCAAAAGAACCAATAACATCTATCTCAAGACAAATTATTGTTTTGATTAAATAAAGCACCCAAGAACAGAGTTTTATGATATAAATGAAATCGCTGATGAAGACAAATATTGACAGCAATTCAGTTATTTCATCAGCATGTAAGGCAGCAGAGGTTTCTTCTGGGTTTAGATCTCAGTGTTCCTCCATGTTTGTGATGCCAGAATCTGATAAAGCTTAATCTTTTCAAGTCCATCCAAAAATCACATTATCTTTATATGTATGCGATCCAGGCCTTTTTCATTCATGAACGGGTCTACATATTCATACATGCACATAAACAATGCATAATGCCAATAATGACATTTTGAATCAAACTCTTGTTTATTTCCTTCCATAGTGCTGGTGCTCTGAAATGATTGAGTGAAATGTAACAAGTGTAGTGAAGTGCTAAGGAAAGAAGATCTGCGTGTGTGTGTGTGTGTGTGTCCATGTGTGTGTGTGTGTAGAAGTGCAGAGAGCAGAGCAGACCGAATCCATCCCACTCTCCCTTCACACCAGGAGCCCAGGCCTTAATTACTTCTGATATAAACACAACAATTAGTCTGGAACACAAACAGAGACTCAACTATGAGTAATAACTTCATTTATGCTCTATCATGTCCAATTATATAAGATATATCACTTAGACGCTGGAGTTAACTCATCTGCGTGATATCGTCAGAGGAAAGTTAAACATAACTTACCAATAACATTAATTTCCAGTAACATACAATCTTAGAGCTACTTTTACAACTAATTTGTATTATTATCATTAATAATCATAATCATGCGTGACTCACAATTATGTATAAACATGACTGCAGGTCACTGATTTGATTATAAAAAAGTTTTGATGATCATAAAAGCTCTAGCGAAATGGGGCAAAAGAAAGCTTGTCCACATACAGTGCACAGTTATTAAAATTGGCAGATGTAATGAGGATGGAAAGAATAGACAAAGAGCAAATATGGGAGAGTCTAGAGAGGAACAGAGTTGGTGTGTGTACACAGCCCAGGGGAACGCAGGGCATGGCGGAAGAAGAAGATGAGAGAGATGAAGAGAATATTTTTTTTAAAGAAAGGAAGAGTGGAGGAGTCAACAGGGAGGGAGGTGAGGTCTTGCCAGGAGACTCCGGCTGGCTGCCTTTGTTATCAGTTTGCACAGAAATGTCAGAGCGCTGTGACATTTTCCCCTACAGCTTCCCGTGCTGCCCAACTACTGCTCGGCGCACACACACACACACACACACGTTACATGTTTTGTAGATGCATTTAACATTAACAAAAAAAATCAAAAAACTATTGCATTGCATCTCTCTCTCTCTCTCTCTCTCTCAGATTAAAGTGATTCTCTTCATCTATTAATAGATATCAACTTCTTCATACAACGGGTTTGCATGCATATTAAGTTTATCGCTTATCATGTGTTCCATTGAATTTGAAGCACCTGTGCAGCTCAACTCTTCATACAATGGAACTTCGTCATTGATCTCTTGACTCCCACTCATGCTGCCCACTTAAGTCCTCAACACTGATCGAGCCTATGGTGAACAAGAACACTCCCCCACCAACATATCAGAACACATACACATATATATGTAAACCACCCGTCTGACTCCTGTAGATTCCTGTATCTATAGCGGAGAATATGGATTAATTTGCTGCATTCTGTGGGCACAGGAATAACCTTTGACCAACTTCCCTTAAGGCCAGAAAAAAAATCTACAGGTCTTGCCAATGAAATTTACGTTTCATGCTTGAAAGGTCAAAGTTTGGAAACGAGGACCGAAGGCTCGTTGTACCCCACCGGCTCCACGCAGGAGTTTCCTCTGCACCGTTTGACCTCCTGCCTCCCAGTTAAACGTCGGATTATAATTTAGTAGTAATAAGTGGGAGGTGTGTGTGAGTGGGTGTACACGACATGGGGTAATGTGTGAATAATACATTTTAGTTAAATAAACCGCTAACCAGGAAGCCCGTGGGGGAAAGATGAGTTGTCAAATATAATTTGAATAATTGATGCATTAATAGACAGATCGCTGAGGTTCATCTGACATTTTGGCTAAGTAAAGAATTTAGGTTGGAGATCTGCAGTTGTATGCCAGGAATTACTGTTTTCTAGCAGCCACTTCATTTGATCTCTAAACTGAACAGGATACAGCATCCATGGCAAAATACCACTGATCTCTCGGATCACAGAATATAGTAGATAAAACATTCATACTTGACCTCGTTTTATTTTGATAATTTTTTGTTTATTTAACCAAGCTATAGTATTGTCACTGAATCGGTCTTTACATGGAATTACTGGGGAAAAGAAAATCAAACTTGAGTCTTTTCTGTTTTGTTTTTTTGTTTTTTTTTGCCCCTTAGATTTAATGGTGCTGAGTTTGCAGAAGTCAAAGTTAAATTGTTGAGTAAAAACGAGAGTCAGGGCTAAAAACTACAGCGCTGTGATGATTCAGGAGTTTTGTGAGGCCTGGACCTTCAGTGGAGCCAAACCATTAGGAGCCTAAACCTGCTGAGCATTCGTCATATTTATGATTTGCTCCCAGCTGGATTAGTTTATATCGTGAAGCACAGACAAGTATACAAGTATTAATTCACACACACACAGTAACACACCCATACGTGCGCATGCAGCACACACGAGCAGAGACATAGGCGATATATAGCAATTCAAGATGATGCATGCTTTGATGCAGGCAAGGTTATGCAGAATTAACAGGGCAGGGATTCTGTTATCACTGCTTTACAGTCAGATTTGTGGAACTTCCATCATTCCAGTTCTGTCACTGCAAGATCAGAATGTACTTTTAGTTTGACTGCACTTCTCCAACCAGATCCAGCTATGCTACTTTGTCAGCCTATTAACTTGCTCCACATACAGAGTAATGACATGCTGTTGCTTACATAATGTATACTGTTGCATAAGCAGTGTGTGTATTAGCAATTCATAACACGAGTTCAGGAAAAAAAATAAGGTTGACAAATGCTCAAAGTGTCTCGATGGGGAAAAAAACTGTGTGTGTGTGTGTGTGTGTGTGTGTAGGTATGCTTCCTCTGCCTGTTTGTTGACTAATCTCTCTTATCTGGAGATCTGTGTTGGTCACTAGGCTTTTGTGTATTTACTCTCTGTGATAATAGCTTGAGCACAAACAATAAATAATCAAAAAATGATGTTTGGTCATCACATATTTGATCATTTTAGTTAACGTGCACATTTTTTTTATAGTGACCTGTTGTTGTTGTTCCTACTTAACATATACAGGATCTAATATTGACATTAAATAAGAATTTAATTGTATAGGTGAGGAGTATGAAACGAGACAACACATAAGCAAATAAGACGCCCAGACATCATTCTAGCTAAAATTGTATCAAATAACAGAACGGTAAGATATATTTTAAAAAAGTTATCTTTGTAAGAATAAAAACATTTGGAGCTTGAACTTAACCAATATTGTTTTCAAGGTCAAAATACTGTAATTTGAATAAGGCAGGACAGACGTGTTATCATCGGCTCCACGCAGTATAACTGTGATACTGGGGAATAATGTGCAAATAAGAGGAATACTATTCAGCAGGTGCATCTGGCATCACTAATGACAAATCAAATTACCTCTTGTTTTCCTATAAAAGCTGTAAAATATGTGCTTCTCCAGAGCAGATCCAACCACAAACACCTCCCGAGAGTGTGTTTGAGGTTCAAAATAACTCCAAAACAAATACAAAGTACGCAAAATGAAAAAATTAGGTAGAAAGAATATGATGCACTTGGTTTGGATGCCAATGTACGAAAAAGTTCAGTAATATCAGGCAACGAGCCAAAGTGAAGTTGGCAGCATACTGTAAACAGTTTGGCTGTTCCCTGAGAAAATATAATAGCTTCCATAATTCTCGCTCCAGCATCTTGGTACACACTGACCACTATAGTGGATGGCTCATTTCAAACCATACCAATGTAGAATGAAAATTGATGATTTAAATTTTTGCTGTATATTGGCCAATCTAACATCCAGAAAACGGCTAAATTGAAGCTCACTTGGATGAAACCATGAAATATGACATCGAGCAGGCTGAAGGGCGAGCCAAAGAACTCCGATAAAAACACAGAAACAAGAGAATAAATCTGTGTTGATGTGGCAGTAAATAAAATAGAAACAGAAATAGAAAAATAATAATAAATATTGCATTTATACTTTGTGTCACAGAGTAAAAGCAGTGGTGGAGATGTCATAAAATCACAGAACAATGTCACCTACCTGTAGGGGATCCCTCAAGCACCTCTCCTGTGTACCGCGTCTCTTTGAAAGTGGGCCTGTTGTCATTCTGGTCAATGACGGAGATCAGAACATCAGTCGGTCTCTCAATAATGTTCCCGCTGAAGTCAGTGATCGAAACCTTCAGCTGTGATAAATAAAGAGATGAAGATTGCATTTTCGTTACTTCGTTTGAGGCAAGGTCAAGTTTGTAACCCAATATCACATAAGTCACTCAAAGGCCCAACAACACTTCCTGAACCTGCCCAAAGCTTTCTGTGAAGACAAGGAAAAACTCCCAAAACTTGAGACCTGCTTTAGTAAAGAGTCTCAGGTCCACACAGATGTGGTCAAACTCCTGAAGGTAATATATAAAGCATATTAGATGAAAAGCTCTATTTTTTATGGTTGATCTAAACAGCACCTCTAAGAGTTTCCTTACAGACTGACATTCTTCCTGCTGCATCTGATTTCCCTTTACACCCATCCCACCCATTCTTGCACCTGTACACATATCAAGATTTTCAGCCACTTCCCTGAAAAGTAAATAAGAAATCAGGAGAAGCCCTTTCAGTCTGGTGCGTTATGTATGATTACTCATCCATCTTCTCTTTATCTCCTTCACCCCCTCCACTTCACATCACAGCCTCACATTCACATATTTATGCATTCTGTTTTGCCCTCGGCTGCAGAACTGCTCGTCATCCCCTCGGTTCATCTAGGGGACCATGCTGGCGTTGCAGAGTACACTTAAAATATGCACAGTATCCACACAACAATCGTGTCCCGTATACAAACAGCGACTATTACAGCCAGGCACAAGCTGCTCATCCAGAGACCAATCCCTTTTTCTGAACCTCACAAATGCTTTACTGGTCTCCAGGTGGCTTACACTGAGACCAAACTCTGGACAGACAAGAGTAATTGCTAATCTGAGACCTGAATAAAGACTATAAATTATTCTTAAGAAACTATTCATGTTCTCGTTACATTGTATATGTGAATTCACTAGATGTTGGCAGTGATTCATAGATCTCAGCTGATGACTGAATGCATATGGAATCAGATTCAAATTCTCATTTAAATAAGGAAATGAACTGTGTGGGCCTTTCATTTGATAATTAACACATGGGAAATATAACATTTCAAACTCGTAAGAAAATGAAAACCAACTTCATTCAGATTTCATTTGAGTGAAAGGGAATTAAGGGAATTAACACAGGTGTTAATTTTTGTTTGATTTGTGTTTCACGTTTGAGGAAACATGGACAAAGGCAGTAAGTGTCACTCAACCCCAACCCATTATATGAATTACTTCCATATGTGTGAATGAAATTGCAGCACAGGTGAAGGCAGAAGGCTGATAAATGTACAGATGTGATTTGACTCAAGCTTTGTGCAGACAGCTTCGACTGCAGTTATATATGGAGTGTGTTGTGATGAACTTAATTTATGCATTGATGAATGACACTTTTTTTCCGGAATGGAT
The DNA here is from genome assembly GCA_900303265.1 of Brotula barbata. Lineage (NCBI taxonomy): Eukaryota > Metazoa > Chordata > Actinopteri > Ophidiiformes > Ophidiidae > Brotula > Brotula barbata. The sequence continues at coordinate 20,537 of OMNV01000280.1, read as the reverse complement.
ATTTTTGTACAAAGGTGGGTGGATGGTATTAGCCATTGGAGGTTGGGGGGTGAGATTGAGTCTCAGAATAGCTCAACATGTCAGAATATCAATGCATTGTGTAGGAAGCACTGCAGAAAATGCACTTTATCTCCAACAATGGCATTTTAAAGCGCTAAATTAGGCTGGTATTACTAAGGAACTAATTTCAAAATGTAGACCTTACAGATGTTGGTGGCTAGCAGCTAAATCCACACAGAGCTATATATAAACCAAGTGAAACAACTCTGTAATGACGTCAGCATCTCACATATCACAGTGATAGAGAATGTGCACTTAATGAGCTGTGAATGGTGCCTGAGAAGACTATTCCGAGTTGAGGATCAATTCTCATATAATTTAAGCAGATACGATCGTGGACCTGCAGAAATCCTATCTGCTGATGATACTGCAGCCTATGAAGTCAGCGGTCTGTATCCTACAAAAATAGCATATGTAATGATATTACACCCATTTCAATGCTAATTTATGGATAACGAGATCACCTAACTTCCTTTATTGTCATTACAGAGGTTTATCAGAGGAAGAGACATGGAGCGACAGAGGAAGGCGGGGTCCTTCCCTTATCTATAGAATCGCATTACCGGTCTTTCCTCTCACTATGAGTAATGCATGACATCATATAGTCTCTCTATCATGTGTGTCCCTCTTCCTCCCCCCTGTCTTCCTCTCTCTTCATCCTCAATTACCATAGTGCCCCGAGCATATGGTGTAATGGCAGTAATGGTACACATGCAGCTGAACTAAGTGTTGTAGGTGTTAGACGCCTAATGGTTTCATACATCATCTCATCCTTCTTCGCTCTCCTTTCCCCCTTTCGGCTCCCTCACCTCTCTCTCGCTCTCTCACTCTGCATCTTCCTTGAGAATATACAGTTGCAACCTTTTCATGAGAGGGACCATTTCACCCAGCCTCCCTGCAGATTTGCTGACTCTCAACTAATGGTGTTCTCAACCCATGCATTTTCCCCTCTCTCTCTCTCTCTATCTCTCACGTGCATGCGTTTCATCCCAGCACGTCTAAGTTGCAATGCCAACATTAGCTGTGTGATACTATGCATCAGATTGTTTGAAAGGAAGATCACAGAATCAACACAACTAAAACCCTGTTTGTCAGACACTGGGAATACAAACCTCAGAGCATCACACACACACGTTGTCTCATAGAGAACTGAATGCTGTCATCTTTCAAACAGAGACATCTATTTTCGTAGATCAGAGCATTGAGCCAAAAGTGAGGTCAAATGTATCGGTGCACGCTGCAATGAGGGAGTTTCACGCGAGACCTCAGTCAAATAAATGCAAAATTAAATTAAAGTCATAAATAACAGTCGCTTTGTCTCAGTGTTATGTCTCAGAAAATATAGAAAATGAAACAATGATCTTTTGATGAATGACGATACTTTATCAGTAGTGATGAGCAGTAGTCACGTAGTGATGACAGTACTTATTAATGGTGGAGACAGATTCACAGCAGAGCTTTTTCTTCCTCCTCCTGTGTGCTGCCTGTGCATGATGTAAGCCGTTTCTCATTATCATGTCACGATTTGTGCTGACAAACTGTGTTAAGTTGTTAATGAGCTTAAAACTTTGTAAATTTTCTGTTAAAGCTTAATTGGTCTCACATAGCGTATGCACCAGCACCAAATCTTCTCCATTAGTCCCAACTTTCCTTATGACAACAAAATTTTACAGTGTTGACAATAAGCCTTCAATGTATTTAGGGGGACTGGGCATATTGAGAGGCAGTATAGAGTAGGCACTGTATTGCATTATGATGGTGTTAAAATAATAAGTAAATTACAGTGGAAATGTAAAATGTACTTGATACTAGATACTCTTATGTGCCTTTGTGAGCACCATGCCCTCATCTCTCCTTTTCTCACATGCAAAGGGGTTCCCCAAGGCAAATAAACTGAATTTGATGGCTAAAATTGGTGGATTCATCATTTAAAACCTGATCCAAATCAAAATTAAAGACTAAAATATTACATTTCTTTATATAATAGTATCTCCAGAAGATAAGGATGAGAAATGCTCCTTACAGGTTGATTTAAGATGCACTTGAAGATGTTTGACTGATTGCTTAGGTCATTTGTGAGATCCTACATTCAATTCTTAGCTACACGATAAACCAAAACAAGTGGCATAAAGTTCAGTATCTTTTCTTTCTACCTATTATCAGACAAATTGCTGCAGTGTCGACAGTATGAAGCCAAGATTATGAGTGTGTGATTACACAGTCTGGGTCTAATCTCCATGGTCTCTCTTGGCACGTGGGGTTGAGTCATTTATTTAAAAATGAAAACATATTACTTATTCACATTACAAAGCCAGGTGGGGACATGCAAAAAATGAATTAATAGTCCTTTTTTTTGTTTGTTCAATAAAGAAAAGGTTCAGTGCTCTATAGCAACTGAGGGCACCGTTCCGTTTTATGACAGACAGTCAGACAGACACGGCTAATCACTCGCCTATTGGTAGAATGAAAAGGCAGATCACGGTGAAACATTTGTGAAAATTAGTGTCTATCTGTACATGATTATTCCATTTAGAGGAAAATTAGTTATTAAAGGCGGGGAAAATGTGAGGAGATGGGCATGCTCACACAGATCAGTGGCAGTCACAGTGCATATGATAATTCAGTGATCATTACCTCTGGCTTTAAGCCTTTAAAGAGGTTAGATCTGTGACTGAGACCCATCTGGTGTCTATTTTGGCAGTTATCATTCTTTTTCTTCTCACTTTTGCTGTGAGTTCTTGTTTGTCGCTGGATGTCCTAGAGCCATGATCACACAGAGGCCATCTTTCCTTCATTGGTGGAGGCTCATTTTGGGCCGGCTAAGGCAACCTATTTGTTGTTTCCCCTGAAGGCACCACAAAGATTTGATTAAGTGGAAGGTACATGATATCCTCTTCTTCTACTGTGGCATCATCTTCTTCAGCATGGGAAGGATGCCTATGTATCATAGTCTTACTTATGAAAGCCTTTCTCAATTAGAAAAGAGTTACAACACACACACTTACACACACACTCACACACAGACACACAAAATGCAGCACTATTCTTGATTTTTCACTTGCCTCTCCTCTCTTCCAATGATACGTCTAGGATTTGAATTTTGAAAAGCCTTTTGTGCCAAGATGACAATCTGGGCTGATATCAGGCGAGTGAGTTAGGAAGAGGTGTGAGTTGAAGTCCTTCCAATTGTATTCTTGGCTTATTGTGGCAGGGGTAGATGAGCAGGTAGCTGAGCTGGGGAAGCTTTATCACAGTCTTAAACACAGACAAGAATAGGAAGAATGAAAGGGAAGTGGTGAAAAGGGACCGAGTCATGCATATGGACGAGTCGCTGTTTCCTTCCACTGCCTCATTTCACATTCGCTCCACATTCATCTCCTCCTGAGCCATTCAAGTAGTTTTCCTTTTGCTAGGGAGGTGAATTGAAAGAGGCTCTGCCTGCCTGCCATGTTCTTTAGATCCCAGTGAAACTGCTCCGCAGTAAGGTAAATAGTATCCCGTACCTCCAAAATACTCCTGTGGCTCAGCCTTTATCAGCAGGCCACTGTCCACGCTGCAGATGCCTGTTCCTTGCCAGATACAGTTCAGATAGACCCCAGGAGGGAGAGTGTCCCTCCCTCAATGCTCTCACTTGGACACAGCTAGAGTGAGATAATCTTAACACAATAAAACTCACTGCCCTGCTTCTGCTTGCAACTCCAACGAGCTTGAGTTTGGTCTGGTCAGCTTGGAATATTGACAAAGTGAGCCATTATGGGTGGCGCGGAGGCATCATAAATGTATGATGGATGTAAACCTTGACTGTCTGATGACTGTGGGACGTGACTGGCAGACTTTAAACAGAGGTTTTAGTCTGGGGAAATAACCAAAGCATCCATCCTAATTATCCTTTTTAGGGTGTGGAGCCTAAACCAGAGGCCATCGGGCGAGAGGCTGGGGCAGCACCTGGCAGGGTACCGGTCTATCACAGGGCTGACAGACAGAGACAGACAGCTTGGTCACACTCACATTCACACATACGGTCAATTTAGAGATTCCAATTCACCTACGCTGCATGCATTTGGAGGTGGGAGGAAACCGGAGTGTGACAGTGCCGGAGTGTTTAGTGCTACCAACTATGCTAAGTTGTAAAGATGGGGGGATGTGATGATGGAAATCTTTTACGATCCATAGCAATTTGTTAGGCTTGTCACGATGTACGGTGTCAGTTGTGCAATATGATTTTCTTCCAACTGTCACACCGGCTGAGGGGAGATGAACTCAGCCATCAGTTTTGTGTCTGCTGAGACAACTGATGGCGCTCTTATGCCTGTGTGTTTTTAATTTTTTTTATCATTTGCCTCAGAGAGACAAATGAAGGTGTGACGACAAGGTTTGTGTTCTTCTCGTTCCCAAAAGACTTCCACTGCTTCGATTATTTGTGTCAAAGCATAGACATTCATTTTTCCATTAAAAATACTCGTTGGGACAATATGGGGTGAATTCACCAGTCCTGCACACAGCTGCTGCATCTATCGTTGACAACTTGACTATTTCTGTACCATGTACAGAAGAATGCGAAAAGAGAACAGTAGCAGTAGTTCAGGAATGAGGGAACTGTTGCCTGTCACTATTTGGCCGAAGTAATATCTTAAATATAGTGTTGCATTTATCTTTTATGAAACAATAAGAGGTATGGCAAAAATGCACACGAAAAAGTGTGTGTAACGCTCTGATCACTAGTAGCAGGACAGTCAGATATGTGTGTGTGTGTGTGTGTGTCATACCATCTCACACTATGACTGTGGACTCAACAGATGTGTCTCTACGATGAACTGATCATATTAATAATGTCAAAAAATCTAAATTACTGAAAACACCCAAGGTTAACCTGCTTAATTTCACTTCAATTAACAAAATATTGGCAACATATGATACACATAGGTACTTCTAATATCACTAAAATATCTAACTAACATATTCCTTTTGTAATTCATGATATTTTGATCACACACTAGAGATTTTATATAGGCGTATCTTATTGTTGCATACTTTCTGTTATATCAGTAACGTGTAAAAGGGACGGTATTATTCATACAGCGTTTCCTCCTAGCGTTTATTTTTCTGCCACAGAATGTCTGTTCTCCAACTGAACAGGAAGATTTATTTCCTGCTGGCTGTTGAAGGGGTAAGTCAAATATTTAGCACACCAACATAATCAATATGGGTACACTGAATAACATTACTTGCCAATTTCTGTTAAAAATTTGTCTGCATTGGACAAACTGAGGTAGCTTTGACTTATACAGTACATTCTCTGTATATGAAGACATGAATATGCTGCAATTGTACTGTTTGACCTTGGAATGACTTTATGATTGAATGGATAATATGTAAACGAAAGATAATAGTTAAAAAAAAGTTTTCTTCCAATCATGAAATGTCATGAAAATGACAAAGATTCAAAACTATCTACTCTATATTGATGGTGGTTCAGTGGCATCTCTTTATTAAGTTGGACTGTTCTGTAACTATCTGCATTTGACCAAATACTATCTTATTTCATCTTGAGTATGTGATATAAAACAAAGCTCACTGACGTCTTCATGGTAACTATTTTTTTCCATATACTAATAAAGATTTCCATTGAAAAGAAAATGTTACCTGTTCAGACAAGCACTGACCTAAAATGTTTCTTATTCCATCAAAGGAATGAAAAAAATCCCTCAGAATTTGAAAGAAGATATAAATAGATGGTCTTTTGAGTGAGAGAGATTTAATGAAAGATGGAGGGTGAAAAGGAGTGGAGTTAAAAGTATAGAGAGGACTGGAAATGATTGAGAGGATCTTTCATTCAGCTGGCCACCTGGCAATATAAAAAAAATAATCCTGCTTCAGAAAGGTGCTGAAAGAGTCACAAAGGGTCTCCCTGGTGTATCACCGCGCAAAATAGCCCCCCACCTTTCAGGTATAATTCAATCTCCTTTTGGTGTCTATGCACTGTTTTGAGGGCAAGTGCGAAACGAGGCTTTTTGTCCATACAATGGGCCTATATACTGCTCTCAGAACTCAAAAGTGTTTCTCATTTTTCTCATGAAAAAAAATGGGCTCTTGTAAGTCATGCAGAGAAAATGCAGCGATCCCATCTACCACAAAACAAAAACAGCTGCAGCAGATGAACACTTGCCCCTCCTCCTCCTGCTCAGCAGGTCCAAACCACTCACTATATAAAAAAAAGAGTTTCCCATGTGTGTTTGCTGGACATAAGTGATATTTTCAATCATTATGATAGAACTTTCATCCATGCTGACACCGGTCAGATTGTCTTGATGCATTATGGATGAGATCATCCTCTCCCGATGCTTAACATCAGCCAGCCACTAGTACGAGCCAATAGCACATCTTGCTTTGGTCATAACTCAGATGGCACAGCGACAACCGCTGTTGAATATTCATGCATTTGGTCCTCCATATGAGAATCAGGTTTATTGGCCTAATATTCTGTCTTACATTTATCCACACCATACAAATACAAAGGACAAGATAGACAGATATAAATTTTCAAAAATTGCAGTAGCTACATTATTTACAATGAGTATGAGGAATGAACTGTGGTATATGCAGTTATTATTGCAGTTATTTCAACGATATGTACATTTATGTGCACTTTAATCACTTTAATACTTGGATTATTTTTTTTATTTGTTATTTTCCAAATGTCAGGTAAACATTGGAATCAGTTTGAAATGAGCCTAAATCAGTGTACTTTCAGAAAACCGATCAGGATTATGTTGAAATTTGAAAGTAATAACATAATACTAGGATTGTTGTATGGATGTAATTTGCCAGTGCAATGATTGTCTGCCTTTTGTGATCAGTGGCAGCAATTTCCCCAAATAGGTGTCTCAGTCTCATGTCTCTACCAGTTTTTCTGTTGTCCCCTCAGTTGAAAGAAGACCCTTGTCTGGTGCCATGACAGAGTGCATTATGGGTTGTGCCATGTGGCTCTGCAGGCATCAGACAGCCTGAATTAGTGATAAAGCCTGGAGCGAAGCAACAGGACGCTCCCTGTCTAATCAGGTTATCTGGGAGCAGAGCCACAGCAGTTCGTCTGCAGGGCTTTATGGAGGTTCCTGGAAGGACAGCAGGACAGTGCCATGACTCTCAGAGGGCAACAAAACTCAGCTTAACGTGCGTTATTGGAGCAGAAAAGCTACTTAAGAAAACTTTGAAAATAAATCACTTAATTCAAAGCAGCACTCCGAAAACAGCAGCAAAAAAGGTTTTTTTCATGATTTAATTCAATGATTTGAAGGTTAAGAACTGAAGATGTTTGACTTGGCAAACAGTGCAGGCGGAGGAATGTCTACTTTAACTCTCTCAACCCTGAAAGGAAACATCATAAATATAGTTGACTAGACAATTACGTATGTGACTAATAAATTAGAGACCACGTATGTTATCAGTACAGCTCAATGGTGTGTGACTATGTGGCTTTAAAGTTTTGTGGCTACATTTCTGAAAGGTAAGAAGTATGACCACAGTGTGGGTTTGTTTGCTCAGGTGGTGGTGTTGATGATGTGTGTGTGTGCGTGTGTCCTTTATCTCTTGCCCACACACAGGGACTAAGTGAACATCAGGCCTGTTTTCCTGTGTGCAGGGCAGCACAGCCTGCTCTTCAAATCCCAGGAAATTACAGTCCAGCCAAGCAGAAAACAGGAGACGGATTTCAACAACAGGCTTCACCTGTTTCAGGCCTTGGGCTCATAAAGTTACAGCTACAGTGAATGAGGTTGGCATTAGATTGCTATATAAAACATATCTGGTGAACTGTGTAGGCCTATATGCAGATTGTATATGGCACAGAACATGCAACATGTTTGAAATATTCCAAATGTATGGAAAACATCTAGCATGATGTTATGTTCATGTTGGCATAGCATCTTACACAGTACTGTACAATCTAACTCTATTTGATTCCCGTTCAGCAAGTGTGGATGTGTATCCATAACGTACACACACCCATAACCTGCATGGTACCTTTGCAGCCAGTTTACCCTTTAGAGATGGAGACTAGGAGGTAACATTAATAAGAAGTTATCTTCCATCATCTTTGTACTGTAAGTGCGCTGCTTGTAAGGGGATTAATGTAAATTTTTATTTCATGGAGAAATTGCAGCGATCTGGCGCAAAATTGGAACAGAACATCAGTTGAAAAATTACTGTAATTTCAGGGATTATGGTGTTTGAGAGGACTGAGGGCATTATTACCTTTCACACCCCAAATCCTACTTCACGCTGTGCAAGATGACAAAAGTGACGGACTTAATTAACACTGAAACAGTCATCTTTCAAATGCAACTAAATGACTCTTGTGTAATTCTGTCACTTTTCCTGGCACACACTGTCATGCACATGGCTTGTGGCAGTGAGTGTCTTGTGTTCTTGGAAGAATGAAGAGGAATTTTGACTGTGCAGTCACTTTGACTGGCTTGTTCAACAATGGCGCTGCTTCAGAAATATAATAGAATAGACTGGACTAGAATAGAGTAAAGTAAAAGATCTGACTGATAAACTCAGCTCAGCTCAGTCAATATGTTTTTTAACCCGTTGAATCTGGGATGGTGACAACATCAAACAAATTCTATGAAATCCAGATTAACTCTATCAGAAGTAGAATCTGTCAACATGTAATGTCAAATTATGCTGGAAAAAAAGACCTTAAGACATCTGGGCTTCATTTTTACATGAAAGGCTCAGAACTTTTCAATCAATCCTCACAAGTGTAGCAACAGGTGCATAGTTTTATGACATCCTGTACTACCACTACCACTCCTGCTATACTACTGATAATAATGATAACAATTATCATTATAACTATAACAATAGGTATAAATATTATGGGACACTCCTACTTCAGCTTCTTCATCATTACAAGAAACCATTGATCTCCATTCGTATCTATCAGGATACCTGATTTCTAACAGCTTGACTTGACAAAAACTTCTTTAAGAAGACAACATTTTAGGAAGAATATGTCAGAGTCGTCATTTGATGTTTGGCAAAAATGTCTAATACAGGGAAAATTTTAGGTCTGACAACCGAACACTGAAGTGAGGGAGCTGACATATTCAAAATCTAAAAATTCTGAAGAGCAGTCAATTGAAAGCCTGGCCTTCTTATATAGCTCTGAGGAAGGTCTACTGTATATGTTTTTTAGTAAGCTCGTCCTACGTCCCTCTGTATGGCGGCTTGACAGACTTGTCAGATTAAAGGGAGCAAAGCGTGATGCAATTCAGACCTGCTGTCAAAAAGACATCACAGAGGAGGACACAGATTTGTACTGCACACCGTAATCCAAACCCAAACAACACACCAACTCACCATCATTAACCAGCACCAAACAGTGTGGGTTTATTTAGGGAATTTCACCCTAAATTAGGCAAACAACGTATGATTGATACCTAAAAATCCAAGCTTGTCTTAAAAAATCATGCAGCTGGAAAAAGCATTTGTTTTACTGGCTTTGTTGACTATTCAGCTGCCTCTGAGTTAAATAAAATGAAAAAAGAAACAAATCCCGATATCCACTGGGCTCCTAGTATGATTTAATGTCAGCACCGTGTACTCTCTGTCTACCTCAAATTTCAACATTTCAAAGACAAGCACGCACATAGGACAAACTATGCTTATTGATGCACTGACCTGAATTACAGAGGGTCGCACTTCTATCTGTGTAAACAAGACTGTTATTTATCAGTTCACGTTCTATCTTTCCGTTGTTCTAAGCCAATTAGAGTTCTTCCCCACCACTCTTCACCTGACCCAAGCTTGTCACAAACACAGTGATGAGGCCCGTACTCGTCCCCGCTCCCTCCTCCCTTCCTCCTCATTTTCCATCTCATTAACATTCATTTTCACCCTAATTGAGCTTAATAAGAAAATAATGTTTGACATTAAATCCTTGTGAACATGTGGCCCCGCTGATCGCTGTGTCTATTTGTTCTTCCACAGCCAATGTTTACTTTGTTAACTCTTTCATTGTGTGCCTGACTTCTAATTCCCAGTCTCTGTCAGCCTTCCGCTGACCTCTTGCTCTAATTATGTTCAATTATGTTTTCAAAAGCGTTTGCCAAGTTTTAAGTCTGTCCTTTTCAGCTGAGGAGACAGGCTCAGCATCATCACTGAATTTAGATGCCAAATTTAGATACCTTATTGATTCATTTTCTTTGTCAAAGCCAGTGCCAATATTATTTTTGAGATACAGTGACCTTGTGTGGAGGGTAGAACACTGGTCAATAGCAATCAATCACCATTATAGTGTAAGAGAGGGTGAGGAGGGAATGGAGTGGAAGGAAGCAGAGTCTGTTCAATACAACCTTGGCTGACTGTTTGACAGAACATTGATGCAGTGCTGCTCTGTATATTGACAAAGACACTTATGGGCGCGTCCACAGCTTAAACACACATAAAGACCTCCAGAGGGTTTGTATTGACTAATCGTCACGATGGAGAGAGAATGGATGGATGCAAAAAACACTGAATGTGAGGAGCTAGAATCTGAGGAGAGGGAACGTGAACTATATTTGGAAAACCTGCGCTCTGTGCACTGATTGCTCTTGATGAGTAACAGCGATGACATTTTCTGACATTTGCTTCAAACGCTTGACATTATAGGCTTTGATACTTCAAAGATAATATGGTTTGGAGATTCTTTTTTCTCTAGATTATTTGACATGTGCATAATCAGTGCAAATGTTAAATAAAATGGTCATCTTAGATATCACTTACTTGTGTCCTACAACTGTTTTATGGCTGTTTATACAACAGACCCTCTGATTGAAAAGAGACGATTGTGTCTCCTGCTGAGCTGTGTCATCCTTTTTATCCAAGATGAGCCACTCAGCCTAACTTTAGTCATTCAGCCAACATATTTTTGATGAATGCAATGATGCTACATATTCATGTTTGCTGTCATTTGAGTGGACTTAATGTGATGGTAAACTGATCTCAGTTCCACATTGCTTACAGTGGTACCTCTGCACACAGGCAGACATGGAAAAACTGTCCTGATAAAAGTCTGGCATATAGCTTCACCTTGACACTTTTATGATTGGCTATGTGCTACAGAAAAATCTTTTTCTGATATAGGTATTTAAAGGATGGTAACAAAAGGCTCATTCCATCCACCCTTCCATCCATCCTCTAGCCCGCTTAACCCTGGTCAAGAGCGCAGTAGCAACAGGGCCAACAGAGCAACAACTTACTCGAGACTTTCCTGGTGATCCCTAGAGAATCAAAAACCAGCCCAGATATATAATGTCTCCAGTGTGTCCACCTCCAAAGGTAGGTGTCCAGGTACCATCCTTAAAAAATGCCCTGAACCACCCACTGACTCCAGTTCATGTGGAGGAGCAGCGGCTGCATCTCTTGGGATCACAGATATAAGCGGCTGGAGAAGGCTAGTTTCGTTTTGGTAATCAGCACTCCCACACACATCTGTGTGTGTATGAGTAATGAGTAACGGAATTCTTTGTCGAGAATTGCCCGTTTATGAGACTGTTACTCCCAGAAATCCTCATTCCATTTCAAATACTTTATTATTAATAACATTGTTCTAACGGTGTTTTATTCTTTGGTGGTCTCCTGGTGTTAAACTGACTAAACTAAGTAAATTCCTTTTAAATTAATTGCACTTAGATGTTTTATTGTTACTTGATTTATGGTTCAAACTAAAACCTGGATTTCTTTCTGACACTTGAGCACAGCACTCCGTAGATCTTGGTCAAAATTTCCATAATATCCACAGGGACTTAGTTGGTAATAAATTTAAACATGGAGGATGTCTGGTCTTTCACTCGCGTGTAGTCGCATCCTAAAGAGCACAGCAGCCGATCCTTCTTAGAGGCACTTCACTCAAACTACCTGAACTGCAGGCGTGCTCATTTACATTACAATTAGTAAATACCCTGCTAAATTGCAATTTAACAGCACTGGCAGCAGGTTCTGTTGGGTTTAGTAAATACGCTGTGTTGTTTTTTTTCCCAGGACTTTTCATAAGATAGAGAAAGACACAGAGCTCGCAATAAAGTGTCATTGGGGGTAATGGAGATTTTATTCTGCCTTTGAATTTTTCATGTTTCATCACCACACACGCCATTAGCCTCGGAAGATGAGGCTACATGCCTAATGACTGTGACTGGGATGACATCCGACCACCACTGGGCACTATGAAAGCTACACTGTCTTTACTTTATGCACAGTGCTGGATGATTAATAAAAAGGCAATGTTGCATTTGATAGGGGGTCTTCCTCTCAGTTGGGGCAGAAAACCGTACTGTCTTCTCGTGATAAAAGCACAGAGAGGAGGAGGGAGACGGAGGAGTGGACGAGTGGAGGAGGAAGAACAGATAGGACTTGAATCTGTGGCACGCGTGATGCACGCACATGGGACACAAAGCAGCTTCCCTTCAGGGATTACAACCATTAGATTGGAAATAATGACGATAATTAGTGATGGCCCCAAAACAATGAATGGCATAATTGATGTTAGAAGTTAATTCACCCCAGGCCATAGACACAGCGGCATATTGGAGTGGTTCATCTTTTATTGTGATAGAATTGTTAAACCGCTGAATGAAGCCTTCAATTAAACTCCCCAGCTTCTATGATAGGAATGTATTATCAAAATCACACTGAACCACGGACCTCGGGCTTGGATATCAGTGGTGTGAGCAGCAATGGTCCAATGTTAGTCTGAATAAAGTGGTTAGAAAGGCCAAAATATGTCTGTAAGTGACTGCAATAAGACCCTAAATAAGCCTGAGCTTAGTTCAGCTAAAGACATGATCCAAGATGATATAAATCAGACCATGTGGGCTCCAAACGGACATATAAACACATAAATCTGCCCATTACTCACAGTCACAGTTTTTGATAGCGTCCATGTCTAGAATGAACATTAATCTCCCATTTTCTCTCCATCTCTGTCTTCTCCCTCTAACGTCTACATACCCCTCCGTCATGTAGCCAACAAACACCCCAAATGATTCCTCTAAAACTGTCACATTTGCAGGATACAGTAAGAATCATTACTGCAGATAAGCGTGGCTGTCTTGACAGGGCGTATAGTTGTCTGTCTGTTTTTATAAATCACACACTCACAATGCTGACTGAGTGGAAAATATGTAAAATATGAACTTTAGAGTATTGACGAAAACACGTAAGATCTGCCGCCAGAATATGAAAGTCATGACTTTATTCTCAGTCATTACCTCATGATGGATCAGGCACACCGTGTAATCTCATACCATCTCACAGTCCACCAAAATTTTACAGCGGGCAGCTTTTTCTCTGACCTTTTAAATGGAAGCTTCTCTCTAACCAGCACTTAAGATCGACCTTTCTGGGTGGCGACAGTTACAACATTAACCTGGTTTGGATTTGCCACATTACCGAGACAAAACTCTGGATTAAACGAGTCCATACTGCAATTAGAGTCAAGCTGTTTTAATTACTGCTGCATCATATGGGTTAAGGTGGTGTGTGAACAGCTCACTCCTGTTATTTTTTGCTTCCACCATGTGTAAACTCTGATCCTGTTGGAGTTATTTGCAGACTGTGTGGTCAGTGTGAGAGGGAAGTATGACATTAAGCGATATCTATATTTAATGCTCCGTTGCCTCTAATGGGTAATAATTCCTTTGGAGGTAATTTATGGACTCTGACAGCGATCTGCAAAAACATTTGTTAACTAATATATCCATGTAGTGTAGGGAGACTCAATTACGAGGGGTTAAAAGTGCTCATCAACATCTTAACCTGAGTCAGCCCTTAAAGCAGAGGTCAGGGGTCCACTGTGCATCACCAATGACGGCAAGGTCAGGGGAATCCCAGGAAGACATTATGCGTCTGCGGGTTTCCTCGTCTCTATCTTTGTCTCTTCTGACTTCCCCTCTTCTGTTCACATCTGTCGCTATTTACAGAGTGAATTATTTCTGAGAATTTATAAAAGCCTGTTAGCTTATCAACAGCTTGCACCCAGCTGAAGACCCAAACTCACGTCTGGCTTCAGATCAATCGACTGACTGAGAAAGTCAACTTTTCTGCTTTCGACTAAAAGAAAAGCCTGAGTGCACCAAACTCAACAGCAACCTCAAACACCTCTAATCTGGTAGAGTTGTTTGCAGATGATGTTTTTTTTGGGTTTTTTTTGTTTTCTTCTGAATCAGGGACTAATTCATTCATTCATTCATTTGTTAGTTTCTATTATCCTGAGTTGTGTATCTGTGCGGTAAATAGATTTGTTTTAACTGTTTTTCTATTGGTCTTGATGATGAGTAACTTCATCGGTTTTGAGTCAGGGCTGAGACTCATTAACACCTTAGACCATGTGATTCCTTGGGTCACATGGGAATGGAGTTGCTATGCTGATATGAACAGAGAGTCAAACTGCTCTGCTGCGGATGCTGTGATGGTGGATCAGAAATGGGAGCAAACAAAAACAAATCCAGAAGTTTACTGTACCATCTATATGGAGCAAATACAGATCTGGCACGCGTTTGTAGTCTTAGCCAAATGTGGCAAGCACAAGAAATGCAATAGGATGCAGAATTTGACTTCAAGACAGCATCTGGAAAAGCAGATGTTGCTTCATGAACAACTTGACAAAGATGTGATAATCAAAAAACAAATTATAGGGATGCATGAACACAGCAACCTTCAACAAAAATACAGAATGTGACAGAAATAACAACCAGAAGGGCACTCAGGGTAGATGAAAAAGATGTGCGCACACGCAAAGACCAGTTTGAACCAAGATACGCCCCCCCTCCCCCATGACAATAAACACACACAAACACACAAACACACACACTGACCTGGTAGGAGCCCGTAGCCTCTCGGTCCAGTGATCGGCTGACGGATACGTCTCCTGTCTCTATGTCGATAGTGAAGAGACCTTTGGGATCCTGATCAGCACCAGAACCTGTCAGTCGGAAGATATGGTCTCTACGCTTCTCTGTTGAAATCACCTGTGGACAGACACACACACAAACATTAACTGCCACTAGAACAATCTATTCTAGGTTTGAGGTTTTCTTATTTTCTGAAGCAAAATATTGGTGAATAACATAGATTTAACTGTGACTTAAGCGCTGATGCAAATCTATGATAGAAAAAAATTAAAAATTGATATCAGTAAAGACTTTGATTCAATTTCATCAGTTTGGAAACTCAACTCAGAAAACCAGATCATTAGCATTTCCTCCCCAAGCATTAGAAAACTCACTGAGAGGAACTTTTAATGTAGGGTAGGATCTCTTTTAGATAAGAAAAGTTGGACACATGTATAAATATAGCAAAATATGCCTTAATAAATGATCAGGAACGTCTTACAGTATTTTATTTAAACACGTTTTTTCTCATGAGGTTGAAAAGTTTTTTACTGTACTACCATGTGGCTGACAGTCGTGTCCTGTAGTACATAAATGGTCTGACCCTGGCACAGCTGGAATGAATGTACTCACGTGAGACTAACGGCCAGCAGCATCCACAGGTACCACGGCAACAGGAGCAGGCAGGTTAGAAACAGAAACACACAGAAACACACCAGAGCCTGTTAATGTCAGACTTGCACAGCAATGCAAAGCAGAACTTGCCATGCCAGCACTTTGGAGACATGTACTGTACTGAATTTTTCTTCAGATTATTCATAGCACATATTAACATCTACGACAAAACCCTTGATTTTCAACACTATATAGATAAGTACATTAATTGCACATCACGGTAGCGCTTGACAACCCAAACGGTTTTGAGATTACAAATATCTCCCGTCCGCCTCATACAGCATATGGTGTTATTGCTACTGTACCCACAGGCAGACCTGAAGCTGTCACCGTGGGGTCAGCCCTCCAAACCTCAGCACCAGAACTGTCTGTTAAAGATCTGAACACTCCCTCTGCACCGTGGCACGACATCAAGTGGGTGGCATGAGGTTAACTTTAATGAGAGAGCTCTTCACTCCCTGCATGGGACAGCAGCTAAAAAGAAGTCTTTTCTACTCTGCACTCTGCAGAGCATGGAAGATGAGGCTGCAGTGTTACAAGCCTATACCGTTTTAAACTCGAGCCCTTTTTCAGCCATTTATTTCTACGCCTCACTTCATTTATCCCCTCTATTTCCTGTCATCCTTTGCCTCCTCACTCCTCCACTTGTTCTTCTCCAATATGTCAATCTGGGCGGCAGAGAGTCCATTTCTCTTTCCCCATCCTTGATTTTCCGATGAGCTGCATCCCCATGCGCCAACTTCCTCTGCAGCCCCCTTTGTTTTTTCATTTCCAACACTATGATAAGAGCTAAACTTGTTGAGAACACAGCACACGAAAGCTATCTGCGGATATACACACACATGTACAATAACCATCAGTCAGGCCAGCACTGTTTGTTAGCAGCAATCACAGTGCCAGCAGATACCTGGGAAGAGTGACAAACTGGGTCAGATGAAGAAAAGCACGAAAAATGAGGTGCAGCAAAAGATGGGATTGCAGATGGTTTGGTGTCAAACCTTGATAGACGTGTGTGAAGGTGGGGGGGCATCAGTGGACATGCAGAGGAAGGGAGAAGGCGGAGAAAAAAAAGGGAAAATTGCTGAAAAAGACCCAGCAACTTCCAGTGAAGAGTAGCTGAAGTGTCAGGAGAAGTTTCATGTGATTAGGGGACATCTCCATGGGAGTGAAGTCTGATAATCTGCACTGCAAACACACAATCACACAGAGAAGCGTGCACCTAGTACCTTTGTCTCTACAGAGTCTGTCTTCCACTGTGTCGGTGGGAGGTCTGATGGGGAGAATCTCACCTCTTTCTATCAGCTCGCATTAGCAGCTGAGCAGACATGAAAGACGGCGTAATGGTGCAGAGGAATGACACGGGGTGCAACTCCACTATGCTACAGCAACTAAGCATGAGCGCCAAATCACTGATTGTCAACTGAGTGTCTATGATGATTTACAGGATACATTCATGTGGTGGATTGTGTGATAGTGTAGATGAGTGAATTATTTATGAAGAATCAAGCCTCCTGTGTTAATAAAAACAGAGGAGCAACACGCAGGCACGCACACACACAAACAAAGTCCCTGAAAAACTTTTTGGGTCATGGAACTCACTGCACTAAAATGAAATTTCTATGTCAAAAATGTGTTTTTGTGAACAGATTGTGTAATGATGGGCTAAAGAAACTCTAAAAAACTATCAAAATGAATAATTATCATGCAAATACTGTATACGCAACAAAATACCTTGTGTGGATTGTGGTTTTTCAGCGAGTGTGTGGGAGAATTTCAATGCGTGTGTGCGTGTGTGTTTGTGTGTGGCTGTACATCCCTCAGTGGTGCTTCAGTTATCACTGTCAAGGTCATACAGCCAGCTGCTAATGACAATCACTGGCCGTGAAAAGACTCCTGGGACGACGCCAGGGCTTGTGTGTGTGTGTGTGTGCGCGTGCGCGCTTGGCGTGTATGTGGTAAGCGCGGTGCTCTGCTTGATTCTCCTGCCTCTTAATGAGGAGTCTGAGGCAAAGTCATCAGAACGCCTTTAGCCGATCACAGCCAGCCTGAGAGGGGCAACAATCAAGAGGGATGCTTATGGACCAAACGAAGAGAAGACAGACACAAAAGTGTCCTTAAGCATCCTGACTGCCTGCCTGTGTGATGAGGGTCAGCAGGGACTGCCCATCCAAAGGCAGAAATGATGTAATGAAAAATAAATGTTATATAAGAAAGATGAGAAAGCTTCAATAAAACAGTCCAGGGCTTTGCTTATTCACACAGACTTTTAAAAAAACAACCCAAAAAAACCCCATCTTCCATTCATTGTAGGCACTAAATGATTTTTGGGCTGGCTTTGAAAATTGCAGATTATTTTACTCAGTGTGAAAAGTTTTTTTTGTTTTTTGTTTTTAAACCATAGATTTCTCTAAAGCTCATTACAAACTGGAAAAGACACCTGATCAAATTGCAACAGAAAAAGTTTATGAAAGCAGAATAGGAAGACGAATAACGAAGTCTAATTTGAATGTCTGCAGCCTCGGCCTCCAGTGCCCGAGTGAAGCTTTGTTAGTTTGTACAGTCAACATGATGAGCGTAGAGCTGGCATGTGGATGAGTTCAATCCTCACATAAATGTACATGCATGTGGACCCCTCAGATCAAAGCGTATCTCCCTAATCCATCTGGGGGTACGGATCTATGAACTGTTTGAGTTAGAAGAGTCGATATGTTTACGTGTAGATGGAAATGTTGGATCGACATCAATTAAATACCAAACGTTATGCAAACCCAATAACTAGACATCTTACATTATACACATTACAGTGTGTATACATCAATGTTTGTGGATCTCAAGTAGCAGACCTGGGATATTAGAGAGTAAATGGATTTATCCAATCCATGACTCTTAGAATCAACAGAATCATCTTTCTATATATATATACATTAAAATATACACACATTTTTTTGCCTTAATTGTAGGACAGACAATATTTTAGTGAACTGACTGGTCAAGTACTGCATATTTCACGTCCCTGTCCCTGTGTTATCCCCGCCTGATGAGTTAAATCAGGAGTGTTAAGCTAATTAAGATCAGGAAAGCACCAACTCTAGATCAAATGCTTTAGCTGACTCCTGAGGAAGGAGAGAAAAAACTCAGGAAGGAGGGAAGAAAAAAATAAGAATGTTGACACACACAGAGGAAGGAGACTGACAGGGAGAGCAAATCAGTACAGAAAGAGGCGAACAAAGGTGCCATCGACTCTCTTTGCCATATTAAGCGAGGCCCTTTTTCCTCCCACCGACACCGCTTTATTGTTGCCATCACGTCATGTCGGAGGTGTTGTTTTGATTCCTGAGCCGGACCCTGAGGTAAGTCAAGATAAACACAGATTTAATAACTGTCAGCTCCACCGCAGCATGAAAAATTTAAATGGATTAACAGACTGAAGTGTTTAAAGATTCAAGCTGATACATTTGAGATGAATTTTTATGTCTTAATGTGTTTTGTTGGTAGAATTCTCACTGTAGATCTTTCATTACTGCACAGATTTGTCTTGAACATGAGGCTGGAGTGAGTGTGGAGGCAGCAGGCTAAGTAAAGTAGACGTCGCTCTGCCT
Source organism: Brotula barbata (assembly GCA_900303265.1). Taxonomy (NCBI): domain Eukaryota; kingdom Metazoa; phylum Chordata; class Actinopteri; order Ophidiiformes; family Ophidiidae; genus Brotula; species Brotula barbata. The sequence continues at coordinate 1,330 of OMNV01000280.1, read as the reverse complement.
AGTCGGGTCATCCAGCTCGCCCTGGGGGGATCCCGAGATGCTCAAAGGCCGGGCTGGATGGAAACTGTAATCCCTCCAGCACATTGTAGATCTGGCCTGTGGTCTCCCTGGGGGGGTGTCTCCATTAGACACTGGAACCCCCTCACATCACTGCAGTCAAAGTGAAGGAGCAGCAGATCTGAAGTTGTGATTCTATCACTGAGGGTGAGTCGGAGGAAGAATTTTCACATTCCAATGAGCTTATTCTTTACTACAACAATCCAGAATGCAAGTTTCTCAAGTCAGGGGTCGGTCCCACTGAGCAAATAGAAACTATTTCACATAACAGCAATTTTCAGAGCAAATATGGCCACACGGAATAGATTTTAAAGTACAATTTAGGGACTAAATACATCACTGATATGCTTGAGATGAAACGTTTAGATCTCGTAGATCTCAGTACGAACCAAATTTAGCAGACACGCCGAATGTTCAGTTCCTGCAGTGCTATGATGATCTCGAAGAAACATTATATTTGCCACTTCCTATATTCCCCGTTGCTTAATTTATTTATCAACTGGACTTTTATGTCCCGTTTTGAACATGAAGCTGCTTTTATTCACCACAGCACAGCAATGCCTTTTATTATATTTTTTCTTTATTCATTCACAAATTCTCTTCTCTATTTTGATATTCTCTATTTTGATATTTTGCTTTTTCATATGTTAGGATTTAACATTGTCCTTTAAATATTTTACTGCATTTCCCATTTGTATATTTTGTTGTGTTTAAATATCTTTGTGTCTAAGTTAGGTTTAATCACTTTAAGACTTTAACAAATCAACCTAACAGCTTTAATGATGTCACCAGCTGAAAGTGGTCACATCCAATCAGCAGTGACGGAAGCAGCATGCATTATGACAAACATGTTGGCATATCACTTTCTTTGCATGCTTCAGCTGCTGTGTGAGTTGTTGTGAGACATTTGTGAGCCTCCCAAAGGAGAACACAGGAGAGACCTTTGTATCAAAACAATTCCACAGCTAGCAGGAGGTGTGACACGAACAACAAGGTTCCTACCCTTCCTCTGAGAGTGCTGCTGACAGCACCCCAGCCCTCACCCCTTCAACACACACACACACACACACACTCAGAGTCATACACGTCAAATCCAAGTCCTCACAATCTCACCCCTCCCCTGCTTTCTCTTGCTTATCTCCCAGGGTGGTGGTGGGAGCATGAAAAATGAATGGCTGACATATGGAAGTTGGCGGGTTGCATAAGAAGAGGAAAGCTATTGGTGTGGAAAATCAATTTCACCAAGTCTCTGACGTACAGCGTCTATCAGGTA
>OMNV01000279.1:30157-55152 GCA_900303265.1 Brotula barbata | reverse complement strand
TGATTGACTAACTGCTGCCTCCACACATGAAGGCAATAATGGTACTTTACTTGAAAAATAGCAATACCACTTTGGAAAAATACTCGAGTGCAATCTGAATTATTTTTGCTCGGGTAAAATTATTAGTATACATGAAAACATGACTATAGAAAAACATTTATCTTGAATTAAGGAAAATAAGGAATAAATATACATGATAACGCACCCTGTAAAATATATACCAAAGCAGCTTCTTGCCAAAGATACTGGTGTGCTGATGTATATTAAGGGGAAGTTATTAAGGAAACAAGATATGAAAGTGTGTTAAATTAAAGGAAAAATAAGGAAGGAAAAAATGAAAGAAAGAAAGGAAGGACGAAGGAATGAGGGGGGGAAAGAAACAAACACAAAAATAAAGGATAGTTGAATGAAAGAAAAATGAAAGAAAAGGCAACACTGTAAGTAAGTGGTGAATAAAGGAAGGAAACCCCTTTGTGAACCTTCATATTACACACACTGCACTGAAACTGCAGCAGAAGCTCGTCATGCAGAACAAATTCCAGATTTTCCACTCCGCTCCCTCCTGCAGGAGCAGCAATCGATCCTCCTCGCTACGGAGGAAGGATGGAGGGAGGTACAGTGGAGGGAAGAATGTATGAGAACGGAGAGGTATGAAGGGATGAAGGAGGGAGACGGACCAGAGGATGATGAGAGAGCAGAGGCACAAAATTAAGCACAGAGAGACAGAGAGGGGAAGAAAAGGAAACGGAGGTCTCAGGTTTTAGGAAGTCTCTGTAATCGACTTAACACAGAAAACGCTTTGTTTCTGATTGGTTGCAGTTCAATTGCTTCGTAAATCACTGTTTATCACTAACAATGTAATAGTGAGGCAGCCCTCATAAATTGACACTTTCCACTTTAAACTGACATCATGTGAAGATTGTAAACAGATGTGAACGGTTGTGTCAAAGGGGACATTTTAGTCCTTTCCCCTGAAATGAATTGATTGTGATGTATCCAGTAAAATAAGGCCATAGGTCCTGAATCAGCCTGAACGTATTTCAAATCAATATATACTGTGTGTCACAGCCCAACATAACAATATGAATGTAAATGGTAGTGAAATCAGTCATTATTCTCCCTCTTTCAGTCCAAATGTGACCCTCTAACATCACAGCTCCACTCTTTGTTGTTTTAAAGGTTGCCTCTCAGTATTTTACCTTTGATCATCTGTACGTCATGATTTTCGTGCGTTGTCTTTTTTGGGCCCTTGTGTTGTATTACTTGTAATGCTTTTTGACCTTTCTCTCTGTTGCTGCCTAATTATCTGTTCTCCGGTGACATGGAGGTAATCTTATTGAGGGAATGTAACAAAGAACGTGAGCCCCGAGCATCCAGTCCGATCAGAGTACTTCTTGGACAAAACGACTGAGTTTGGCTCTTAAAGACCACCGTCGGTGCTGGTGGCGAGGGATGGATTAGAGGCAAAAACAAAGCGGTGGTATAATTAGAGGAATCTAGTTTTTATCCACACCAAGAGTGGAAGAAAAGGAAAATGAACGCTATAAGCTTTCTTTGGTTGTAAAGTAGTACATCTAACACGTACACACACACACACACACACTACTTCTGGGGCTGGACCACAGAACACAGTGATAGATGGAGCCCGTGGAATGGTGCAGTGCTTGTTGGAATCCCAATGGTACATGACTATATTTCTTTCTATATCTCTCTCTCCCCTTTCTCATCCTCTCTCTCTTGCTCTCTCCCTCTCACTGACACACACATAAAGCCCTGACTCTTTATCCCTATCCACATACACGCAAAGCTCAATCACTTAATTTCCTTTATCTCTGTCTCTCTCTCTCTATCACCTTCACCTTCACTCTCAGCTCATTCATTCTCTCTCCTCTTCCTTATGAGGACAGCTGAGCACCGTGCACAGGCTTTACACAGTCAGTTTATTCCTTTGTTCTCTCTCTCTCTCTCTCTCTCTCTCTCCTCCTCCTCCTCCTCCTCCCTTACGGAGTAGTTGTGGTTTGTAGTGGACATCAAGCGTTGCATGATTCTGCACGTTATGTTTGAGGTGCAACTCCACAACTTCTACTAAGGGAGCCCTAACAGTAAAAATGCACTGTGAGGATTTCTTCACTTTCAGTTGCTCTCTGGGTTCTCCTGTGGTATTCAGAGTTAGCTATAGACTTCTGGACCACCTTCCTGGAGGCAGACAGACAAGTGGAGGAATTCACTTACACTACTGATCGACTAACAAAACAATAATCTGAAGGTTAGTTGTTGCTCCAATATCAATGTAACAAACATTTTTTTCTCTTGAACTGTAGGCATGAGCTGTGATTTCACATAAGAGGATGAGATTCCTGTTTAATTACAGCCGAGGGTTTAAACCTTGTTTATTAAAATCACATCCTGAACCCCAGAGTAGTTTACTGTAGAAAATCAATCTGACATCCCAGAATGCTGCTGGTTTGGATTATCTGAAGACAGGAAGTCAACATAGCTGTCTGTCTGTCCCTCTCTCTCGCGCTCTGTTTCCCTCTCTCCCTCTCCCTGCCCCCGTCTCTGGAGCAGATGTACTTCCATAATGCTTTGTGATTGTACCGAGCCTCTGTAACCTCCTACTCGCCTACCTGAGCGTTATGTGAGGAGCCAGCAGGATGTTATGACAGGCAGGAATATGGCTGCTGCTCCTCCTGTAGTAGAAGTCCTAGTTGTTGTTGCTGCTGGAAGAGGAGGAGGAGTATGAAGAGTGTAGTCTTTCATGCATGGTTTACAGCCTGAGTTTAGTACGCGCTGAAATGAGCGCAGTACTGTGTAAGTACAGCATTTCCTCTGTTAATGCCCTGGTAGCAGGGTGAGGGTGGTGTAGGGTGATTTCAGGGCAGCACTCAGCGCTCGCAGCATTAAAGCCTCAGTATGAAGCCACAGATGTCCCAAACTTTTTACTGCACATATGCCCACTTCCTGCAGCACGCAGGACCCCAACAGACAAGACTTTTATCTACCGATCCTAACAGCTGCTCACCCGTTCGCTGCTCTTTTCCCATAATGCATAGAGTGTACCTAATGCCTTCAACTTAGTTTACCTGATTTGAACCCTAAAATGCCAGTTTTATTTTTGTTTTGTTTTTTCATGAACTAGACGAAATCTGCCGTGTGATTAGTTTCCAATCAAACAAACGATGAGAGATCAAAGTTTGTTACGTTCTGACATTCTCTGATCTTTTTGGATCACATTCGGACAGCATGTGACCTGAATTCATACTCTTTTAAAGTTGTCATCCCTAACCTAAAAAAAAAAAAATCCACTTTCCACTACGTTTTTTTTTTTTGTCGTCCCTGTATCTTCTTTTTTTTTCTTAAACGCCGTCTTAGCTGACTCCCAGGAAAATGATGCAGTCAGTCTAGTGTCACAAAAAAGAACAGAAATGCAATGGAATGGGCTAACGGTGGCTTCTCTTGGCACAAAATCACATGAGATAAAGAAGCACATTAAACACTCCAAATACGCAACGGTTCAATTGTGAAGCTCGTTGTTGAATTGAAGACTTCAGCAAAAGCTTGCAACATCTTTCTCACGCCAACCTCAAACCTATTTGCTCTCTACTTTTGACCTTCTGGCAATGAATCCCTGTTCGTACATATGGCCACCTTATTCTTTAGTTCCCACTCTCCTTCAACAGATGCCCCTCATTTCAGCACCATTTGGGTTTATTTATCATACTCACACGCAGAAAGGAAAGGCCACTTATTTATGAACGTGCAAAGGTCAAGCTCATTTGTTTGCTGTGAGATATTCACTCCAATAAACAGTGATAAACGGCCACTCGCACTGAAGCTGATTGCTATGTGATGTGTCACAGCTACACACACGCACACACAGCTCAGTCAGCATTGTGGCTGATTGCTCCTTTAAATGCCACCCGCTGGGGCTCCTGGCATGGCCTTGCCTCATCCCCCTCATGCCTTTCTGCCGCACCAGACGGCAGCTTAATGACGACTCCAGCCTGGCCGAAGTCACAGAGTTCCATATTCTGAGAATAATTGACAATTAGGAGGATAGAAGTGTGAGCTAAATGTCACCTCGCAGCAAGTCTAGATGCTCCATTTCTGCTTGTGAAACAAGGAGCAGGGAACAGGTGGCAAGGGGGTTACCAAACAAAGCTCCGAGGCAGCGGCAGCTAATAACCTGGACATTTGTTCGATCCTTATGCAGAGAGAGATGGATGAGAGAGGGAGGAAGAAAAAGAGTGAGAAAATGCTCAGACCTGTGCTTGTGTTTTCAGATCATATTTGCGTGTGCTGTGGGCAGAATGCGACAGGCGGTGTCGTATACGCCAAAAATCAATCAGATGATTGTTTGCCTGCAGCCAAACCCCAAGTAATATCAGCTTCACCTTAGTGTAAGCAGAAACAAACACAAATAAAAAGACAAGACAAAACAAAGCTACTGAGCCAACAGGCAGCAAAAAAGTGTGTGTGAGAGAAACATAGAGAGAGAGAGAGAGAGCACGGTCGGGTGAGATAAAAGTGAGAGATTCAGGGTGAAAGAGAGATGAAGGGTGGCTACAGGTCTAGAGTCGGCCTGTCTGATCCTCATTTCCACACCATACCCTGGATTGGACCCAAAATTGCCTCTAATCCCATCTTGGTTCAACCCCTGAACATCTGAGCGAATTGGCATCTCTGAATCAGATCACCACACACATCAGAGCATGATTACCGTCGGAAAGTCGTGGGAAAATGATTCTATGTTTTTGAATGTAATGCCATCTCACAGATGCAATATATATACGTTCAGTCAGGCGTTCTTACAACCTTACAATTTGTGGAGCAAACAAGTAAAATGGCACTTCTGCGTAGTTACTGAGTAATATGGGATGTTGATGATTACAGACAACGGTACCACAATATGGTAATATGAGCAGAGATCGTTTATTGTTTGATGGTTTCCCATTCAGATCACATATCTTATTTTAACCACGTGACCACAAAGAAAAATCCAAATAACTGGGAGCTGTTATGCACCTGAGTCCTTCCTATTCACACTTTACATACAGTATCACTTTTATATCACAGACAGTTATGACAGGGCCAGTGCAGTTCTTGGTTTCTGGTTATCTGTTAATGTTTAATGACAGAACATACAGGGGCAAGTAGATCTGGTAAGAAAAGACTAAATGATTCTACTAAAGAACGCGTCACATGAACAGACTTTTTCACTTTTTATTTATGTTATGGAATCATTTACTTAAATTGTTTCTTTATTCTGAATGTGTTATTATATACAGTTTTACCCAGAATGTATCCAGATATGTTTGGTATCTTTGGAAAATTTCGCCATTTGGCTGGAATTAAAAGTGTAACTTAATGAAGACGGACCATCATCATCATCTCCTAGATTTGAGATGGGACTGTAGAAATGACAGGAGGTGTCAGGAGGATCTGAGAGAGCATGATTTGGAAGAAAGTCTAATTCTGTGATCAAAATCCTGCAGCAGCATTTGGCTTTCCAAAGTGTCCTGGTATTTCAGAGCTGGGGTTGATGAAAGGAAATGCTTCTGTCAGATTTGGCAAAGGGATTGTTGGGGAAAAATTGATTGCGTTTGCAGTGTCACCTCCACACATTATGCATTATTAATACATGCGCTTGTAAACGGTATTGTTGTTCAATAAAACTGTTGTACTGCCACACAACACACGTGACGGCTCGTTTAGGGCCCAAATCTTCACCTTCCATGCTAGAATTTACCATCCCTGGCACCTTTCCAAAACAGTTTGCTACTGTTCAGTAGTCTTGTCTGATAAATGACTTTTACATAGGATGGCCTCGTGTTTCCTTGTTCATATCAGGGAAATTCTTTGATTCTCAGAGCAGGAATGACAGCATTAGACGTGAAAGATGTTGGAGAGACCCGTTTCTTTTGACATGCGAGGATTGATTAAAAGAAAGAAAAAAAGCTAAGGATCGAATCTCTAGAATAAAGCGTAAGAGTGGAGAAAGTACAAGTCGGATCCTGAAGGAAGGAGAGGGTCACACGGCGGCTCACAGACCGTGAGATGCACCTATCTGCCCGTTCCTCCTCCAGGAGCGGGCGGAACACACACAATACCAACATGGTTTGTGTGAGCTTGAAAAGAGAAATGGTGACTGTTATTGTATTTTACGGGTTGAAGGATGAGAGTCGTTCCAGTTGAGAAACAGTAAAACTGGCGAAATACAATTTGTCTGCTGGCTGTAATGCATTCTGGTCTATTTCGTGCTACTTTGGGTGTAGAAGTTACGCTCAGTATTTCCTCCTTTTTTCCAGAATTTTTCCTTTAAGATTGTGAAATTTTCAAGAAAAAAAAAAACGATATAAACATGCGACATGTGTAAGGGCTGAATCTGTTTCGATCACTTCCAAAGACAACACAGAGAAAGTACACAAGTCCAGAAATCCACAATACATTGCAGATAGTATTTTTCCATGTTGAGGACGAGGAGATGTGACAATTAGCAATCAATACTGCCACCGAACTCATCACCACATCCACCATGCCTTATACGTCAGTCCACTGAAATGCCTATGAACTTTATTTACACTTGATTAATTGTGCTGAGATTACAAAAACTAACTATCCAAAACTGCAAATTACGACGGTGCTTCCACCCATCAGCACAGGAATCAGGAAAAGCTTTTACTGTACGAATCAAGTGGGAATGCATACTGTGGCATTCAGCTTTCTTGCAGTGACAACTTCAGATTTGTGATGTGACATTTTATAAAATTATTCAGATAATTATTGGGCATCTTTACATATTGACACATCTTTACATTGCTGATCATTAACAGTGTATGCGATGAGTTATTACTTGGACGTACCTGGACTATGTATCCATTCATCCCTACATCAGCTGTCTTTCCACGTCTGTCTCGTACAAGCATTAATCCATCTGTCCATCGGTCTCCTCCATCTGTCCCTCTGTCAGTTTGTCTGCCACTCAATCCATCCATCTCCCTGTCATCACAGAGATCCGACTCTTCTTCTTTGCTGTCCTAACATCTCCATGTTCTCCTTCCTTTCCTTTCCCTCCTGCAGGACTACAGAGTGAACATTTTCCTGAGACAGCAGTGGAATGACCCTCGGTTGGCGTACAGCGAGTACCCCGACGACTCACTGGACCTTGACCCGTCTATGTTGGACTCCATCTGGAAGCCGGACTTGTTCTTCGCCAACGAGAAGGGAGCCAATTTTCACGAAGTCACCACAGACAACAAGCTGCTACGCATCTCCAAAAACGGCAATGTGCTCTATAGCATACGGTAAGAGCTACAATCAGACAAAACCTCATGTAGTATCAAAGAGTTTCTACGTGGACTTGGTGCAAGTATTAAACAGCAGTCACAGGCTGTTGTCCTCACTGTCATCTCTGGGTTAAGTGGGACATTTGAGACAGAGTTTAGAATTCAGAGCTCAGGTTGATGAAATGTCTGATGCCGCTATCCAATTTCGCAGGATTGTTGTCAAAAAGTTTATTTTGTTTGCTGTCTCAACTCCAGGCATCTGCATTATTAATACCTAGGCTTGTAAACAGTCTTCTTCTTGACTAAAACTGTAGCACTGCCACACTAGTGTCAGTCTTGGGACACATTCCCCAACAATTTACTACTGCTAAGCAAAATCCAGGCACATACAGTTAGTCCCCGGAGCCAAGCTGACAGGACATCATCCACACGGGCCTCATCAATCCTTTCTGCTAACCTCAATGGCTTTATTAATCAATTTCATTGCATTGATCGTTTACTAAAGATATGATCAGGCAGAAAGGAGACAAGATGAGAGAATATTCTTGACTGTCTTTCATCTTATCTGCTTGCTCTCCTCTCCCTCAAAATTGGAGGTCTTCATTTCCTCCTGGGATCTACTTAATGCTTTTACCTACATATCTCAGTCGGCCCATTCACGGCTCTCAGAGTTACAGGCGCCTTCTGCCGACAGACCTTTTAGCTTGCGGGCGCTTCCTTCTCCTCCTCGTCCACGTCTTCGCTTTATTGCCTGTGCTCAGGGGTGAATGAGAAAGTGCTGCTCCTCCCCTCCCCACCATGACTGCCGCTGCAAACGACTCAGTGTGTTAGTATTCTGGTGGTGAGTCTGATTCGTTATCAACCTCAGTTTTCACCTTCGTGTCCAGCAGCGGTAGGAGGAGAAAGATTGGACATTTTATAAATATCAGCCAGGAAGGCGAAGGCGAGAGACGAAGTCGGCTCTCCTCCACCACCGTTTTCATTTTTTAACTTGACACCGTTGAAATGAAGCGTCCACTGATCAGTTTGATCTCAGAGCGATGAGGCGGCTCAGGATATTAAACCATCCGGAAGGGGAGGGAGGCAGAAACGGGTTCCTGTAAATGTTGTTTACTGTGTTTTTGATGTTTATCTCATCACCTGTGTAACGTATGAAGAGACTATGACCGATGGTCTCTCCTCAGACTGAAATGCACTTGTTGAGATCGGACAAACAGGTTCACGTCTCGTCCTGACTCAGCTGTACTTCAAAAGGAAATGTAGGGTTTGCTCTGATCCGATGTGCTTAATCAAAAGGGAAACGGATGACAAGTTAACTCCAAGAATTCAAATAGAAAATCTTCCTTGCAGCCTCCGTCATTCACCACGTGTGTTACAGCATGTAGACGTGTGAACCAAGGACAAGGAATTTCAATTCAAATATAATCTTTGCAGGATGTAATATAATTATGTCTCTCTTCCCATATTATGGTAACAAAAGTTCTTGCAGAGGCCAAAAGTGTATCTCTAAGATGCTATACCAACCAAAACGTGCCTTTTTGTGTATATTGTACTTTTATAATCAGGTCTGTGACCTTGAAAACTTCCCCATAGTAACTTGAATCATCTCTGTATCTTCATTAGTTTAGAAGACGTTAATGAAAATCAATCATTTGTAATTCACTGAATCAGCAAAAACTCAACTAGATGTTGATGGTAGCTGCATATTTGTATCTCTGAGTCATCCAGGTTGATCTGAAAATGACTTTCTAACCACTAGAGCCTGATTGAACCGATCCAGATCCTTTGAGTCATTTGTTTGAGCCGACTGAATAGTTGTCTACAGCCTAAAAATAATGCTTTAAAAATTTGAGAACTTACAAACCATAATCCGGATCTGCCTCAAAATCTTTACCCTAGTGCACAACCCACCGTGCCATAAAATATCTAAAAAACTGTTATCTGGGTAATACCCTCACACAAACCAAGGCTAAAGTGTAGCCTCCTTGGCAGAGGTAAAACTATTTGTCTCTGATTGGCTGACAGGTGTCCAGAGGTTAATGGACACCTACCACCTTCAACATTTTAATCAGTATAGTGAATCGGGGCTCCAGCGATAACTAACTGCAGGCAACCATGACCTCCACCTTGACCATCACTTTTGAATATTGTACCCCTCCCCGTGTATTACCGCGTACATCATACACGTGAAATGTACTGTAACACTTCAGAACCACCGTTCTACAAAATCATTAATCTGTTCGAAAATTGACACGCAAGCACATGCAAACCGCTGTGAAAACCTAAGCTGCTTGGCCTAATCAAAGGTGATAAACTGATCTGAAGGTGTTTTTGGACGTCCCCTTTAAGAATCCAGATTTGACTGATTACTCCGGCTCATGTTTTCTTTCTGCAGCGTGTAAGCTGTCAGCAGGTTGTCACAATGTACAAAGATGATTTCACTTTACATCTCTGGTCCTTCTGTTCTGTACAACCAAAAGGACACCCACAGCTACAACACCAGTCCACTCGGCCCGATGTACCAAATAAAGTTTACAGCGTCGGCACTTTGTTGCAAGTCGCTGACAGGATGCTGAATATGGATTACACACATGATGGAGCTTCCACAGATGGCCCACTTTTTGGCAGTGCGGTTCTCTGTCCGCAACTTCGTGCAACTGTGTCTCCCAGCAGCTAAATGCTAAATGCCAGCACAGAGTTTCAGAGGGAATTGAACCTCTAACCCTAGCAATGCTTTGGCTCCACACAGAGTGAAAATCCTGTGTTACTGAAGCAGGAGCGATGCAGGATTTAGTGATGTCTACTCAGGATATGTGATTAAAGGGTCTCTAAATCAACATCAAAATCAATTACAGTTCTTTAATCACCTACACAAACAGTACTCAGTTCACAGATCGCTCCGTGCGTCTGCTTTGTCAACGAGCCGTGGACGGTCGGCGGAGTGCCTGTGTTACTTTCAGCCATGTCTGTCACTGAACGCTAATACACCAGTTGGCACGCCAACTGTACCTGACAGCAGTTGGCCTGTCATTAGAATACTGTCATTCTTAAGGTACTGATACTATTAAAACAGGCATTGTACCATTTTTGACAGCAGGGTGTCGGGATACTGTGCAGCACTAGTACAAACGTGATATCAGGTCCCTGAGCACTGATTTAAAGGCTGTAGGTCTTACAACATTAGCGGCCAAACATAATTAATACTTTCGATAATGTCCGAGGATTTATTCTCCCTAATTATTCGAGCAAAGTAAACCAATTTCCTGTTGAAATGTAAAGATAACGTGCAATAATCAGCCACTAATCTCTTACATGAAACTCAGTGGCGTTGTTGCTCTCACGCGCCTCAGTCTGGTGAAAGAGGCGGAGCTAAACGGCTCACATTAAAAAGCTAAATTACTCAGGTTTATCAAACTCAACTGGATCCTGAGAGATTCTGGGTATTCACTGTGACTGCTTGGCACCGGCTGCCTGAGTGACACTGATAAAGCTCCGGATAATCCTCTTAGTGCTAAATGAGCGTGTGTGTTGTGTGTGTGTGTTGGCAGAATAACACTGGTGCTGGCCTGTCCCATGGATTTGAAGAACTTCCCGATGGACGTCCAAACCTGCATCATGCAGCTCGAGAGCTGTGAGTACATGCATTCACGCATGCACGTACACACACACACACACACACACACACACACACACACACACGTACACACACAGACACACACAACCTGACCAGTGAGTTGCAGAGTTTTAAACAAGCATGCAGACACCCAGCCACTTCACACGAACCACACATTTTCTTCAGTGTAAGCGCTTAAAACACACACACACACACACACAGTATCAGTCTGAGAGCATGTGGCAGGCTGCTAGATGTGATATAGATTCTCTGTGGTCGTTTCATTCTCTGAGCAGACGTGAGAGGAATCACAGAGTCGCTGCGGCTGAAGCTCTAATTTCACTGTAGAGGGTTTGGTGTCAACGCCCTCACAGGTCTCCCAGGTACCGCACTGATTCCTGGTGTCAGCACTATCAGAGGGCGGTGACAGACATCAAAAAGCTTCATGATGTCTAGTCTGAAATGGAGACGATGAAGTTTTAACCTGAGATCAATGATTTTTGTATGTTTAAATCCACCAACTCAAACGGCAACAATCTGATGTTTTGCTCTCATGTGGCACATATTAAATATTTGTTTTGTAAACCACATTCAAATGTAGAAAATAATCTGATATCGGGAAAAAATCTGATATCAGAATTTGTCACGTTACTACTTGTCACAGTACAAATGATCGAAAATGACATGCAATTTTACAAAAGTATCTGATTTTCCGGAAAATGTGTTTTTCCCAGCTTTCTGGTAAAGTTCCATATGGTACGGTCCATTGGCCTGTAACTGGTTTACAGCGTTTGTTTTGTGATAATCAGTAAACAAAATCAATGTTCTCATTATATCAGTAAATTCCTCAATGGTGAGTGACTTCACTTCCACTAAAACAACTTCATTCCTCATTATCTGTTGTCAGTATCAACAGCTGCCTTCGTTAAAATCGGTGGTGAAAACTGGCCTGAACTGGACTTCAAAGATGAAGGAAGCTGCTGATCACTGATTTATTAACAACTTACTCATGTCACTACATGTACAAGTCCAACCAAAACCGACTCTCTGACCAACTCTCGCTCAACGAATAACTAGCAGATACACTAATAACCGGGAATCCCAACTGGCGTGGCGTTAAGATACGCAGCAGCAGCAGCAGCTGCACACAAACTGCTGCTGCTGCGAGCTGATGAGCCCGACGTGGAGGATGATGAGATATGATGTCTGTATTTGGCCCGGGCCTGTGTGAACAGTCATGTCAGGCTCCATCACTGACACAAACTTTATCATTTCACATTATCACGTCTTAAGCACATCTAAAGATAACTTCAAATGCAAGAGAGCTGTGGGTGGTGATGTTTCTTAACCTAACACACAGCAGAGCAGGCAGCAGAATTTTCAATTTAGGTTGAAATGCTCCTTTAACCCAACAGCCTGCAGGGATGAACCTCTCTTTCTCTTCCTCTAAGTGACCCTGCACCCAGCCAATGAGCATACACACCTCCCTTCCTCCTCCAGGGGAGAATAAGGCGATGAAAACACTTGGGCCTGCCGTCTAATATCTCTCTCTGTGTCTCTCTCTCTCTCTGTAGTCGGCTACACCATGAACGACCTTATATTTGAGTGGGATGAGAAGGGGGCCGTGCAGGTAGCCGACGGCCTGACGCTACCTCAGTTCATTCTGAAGGAGGAGAAGGACCTGCGCTACTGCACCAAGCACTACAACACAGGTGAGCAACCAACAACCTGTCAGCCTGAGTCCAAAAACCTTTCCACTTTTCTTTTAATCTCTTTTCACTGTCTCATGTCATTCTACCTTCCAGCTGCTCGTTGTGCAAAATAAACAAAGAAACAGATCACTTTAAAGTCCAAAAGCCTTGACTGTGAGAGTTTATGCCATCAAAAATTGGACAGTTAACGTCTTGTAATGTAAACATAACGATGGACTGAAACAACAATGAACAAGAAGAAACAAGAAAATCTGGAAATGGAACAAATGGACGAGGGTACATAATAAGAAAAAGAGCCTTTCAGGTCTCCTTACAATACATTAGACGCTTATGTTAAAGTTATCTAGAAGGGAAAAGAAAGAAAACTAAGTCATAAGAGAAAGAAACATAAGTAGGACGTTCTAAAAAATAGAATCATTCTATCTCTTTATTTTTTTTAATCAGATTCAGTATTTTGCTCTATTTTTTATATCAGACCATGTGATTCACGGCAGGATGGTGTTCAACAATTTAAATGATGTATAATAATAATTAATAATTATAATTTCTAATAAAATAAATGTCATTGATTTCTGACCATGCTTTTAGACGCAAAGACATTTTAATAATATCTTAAAAATTGAGAAGAAATGTGGAGAGAAATAAATGGTAATATTTAAGGAAAAGAAACAAAACATCAAAAGGGGAATTGCATAAATGAATGTAGAGGGAAATGGAAGAGAGGAGAAGAGAAGATGACAATAGGATAATAGAGTGGACAATGGAGGAAATCTAAGGAGACGGAGGCGTGACAGGAAGACATTGAAACAGAATTATAATAAGCAAGCAAAGCAGGAAGCATAAAAAGAGCAGAAAGGAGAATCTCTCAGAGGCAGGGGGAGGACGGGGCGGCCGCCACGCTCTGTTTCTCCCTCCAGGTCTTCCAAGAAAAGCTGAAAACCATCTGTCCAGTCAACCTCGCCAGTCCACAATTCATACACTCCAGAGAAAATAACTAAAATACCACCTAAACTTCAGAGAGATCCACTGGTGTCCATGTGGACAAAGATGTTAAAATGATGTTTTTGTTGAAGATCCAGAAAAACCTTATATTACTCTTTCTGATGAATCTGCATAAATCTTGTTCTACGGAGGTCATTTTGTCACTCAGCATCAATTACATTGTAGTACTTCAAAAAAACAGAACTACAAAGCTGCACTTTTGTTTTAGTGCCTTCCAAGTGGTGATTTTTAACCTAAAATGCCTAACTCAAAATCCATACATATACATACATACATACATTATGTTCAGGGCACCCAGAGCAGCGATTATGACTTCTGTTCCAACAAAGAGAATATAAAGTAGGAAAAAAGACCACAAAACCTACAAAATGACTTTAGTTGATTACACGCGTAAGATGAAGTGAACTCCACGGCAAGTGAATTGCCATGGAAACGATGACGGTTGTGCAGTAGGTGACGTGGGCATATGCAGCATCTTCCTTAACTCTCATATTGCTGTAGGTTATAGTTTCCTCAGAGTCAGATGTTACATGCAGAAGAAGTTAAGGAACAATCACAAACGCTTTAAGGTGACCTCAGAATGGTAGGACGAGCGTATGCATGGTCAATACGACAGACAGGACGGCAAAGACAAGTCCATGAAATCCATTCATTCATGTCAGCACAGAGAGGATCTGAAGGAAAACAAAGCATTTCACAAACAATAAACGCACAACAGGAGAACATTCAATGTTTCTACGAAGCTGTACTGCAGCACTGGTTTATCTGTTTGATGTTATAGGTTTGTCTTCTTATAAATAAACCCTAACGCAAACAGAAAACAAATTAAACCAACAATCATGACAAGTCAGACGAAAAACGATCTTCACAACACCAGCATTTGTGTGTGTGTCTCAGCAGTCTGATTAGTTCAGATTCAGAGCCATCACTCACACACAGGTTGACATCTGCTGTCGCCACCGAAAAGATGAACGATCCACCTCCAGACGAGGAGCCTTGACACGGCTCGGTGCCAGCGCACACGCTCACACAATACAAAGACACGCTAACAGAGACGGGACACGGGCGTATTCTGAGAGTGATACAAGTTCAAGTAATAATCCAACATATGAACGGTTGAATCAGGCTGACTCCTCATATCATGTCTCTTTAACATATTTCCATAGTGCCTAGAGACTGAACTGCATCAATCACAAAAAGTGAGACAGACAGACAGTGAGTGACAGACACAGAGTGAGTGAGTGAGCGAGTGAGTGAGTGAGTGAGCGAGTGAGAGACGAGGCCGAGAAGCAGTGAGAGACACTGACAGACAGAGTTTTGTGTTTCATGTAGAAATACAGAAAGTGTGTGTGAGGGTGAGACACACATGGAGATGGAGTATTTCTGAGAGCTGAGTGTGAATGATCTTCATCTTTTTGATGATGGTGATGTGATTTAACGTTAATGCTTAGTGTAAACTTTATTTCTTTCTTTCTGTCTCTTTCGTCTGTCTGTCTTTTTTCTTTCTCTCTTTCCGTCTGTCTGTCTGTCTCTTCTCTTTCTCTCTTTCCGTCTGTCTCTGTCTGTCTCTATTTTTTCTTTCTCTCTCTGTCTGTCTGTCTGTCTGTCTCAGTAAAACAGACATTAATTCTTCAAGGACAATTTACCTCCTGCTCTGCTTCTTTTTATCTCTCTCCTTTCCTATAAGTCTCAGCTCCCTTCTTTTTTCATCTCCAGCCTCCCTGTGTGTGTGTGTATTTGTGTGTGTGCGTGTGTGGTCGAGCATGCGCATGCCTCGCTGCTTCCCAATCAAGCAGTAAGAGGGAATTAAGGTGTCGTTTTTCTGCAGATTTATTAGCTGCGGTCCATTGTGACTTGAAAAGAGACAAAGCTTTCTCTTTCTCTCTCACTCTCTCCGTCTCTCTCTCTCATTCTCTCTCTCTCCGTCTCTCTTTTTCTCTCTCTCTTCTGTCTCTCTCTCATACACACACACACAGACACTGAAGAGAGGGCATTGTCTGTTTGAAATACTGATTACGGTGTCTGGTGCATTGCAGGGCGTTTTTATCAATAGCGTTTGTTTTCCAGCTGCTAATATGAGTGTATAGGCTTTGACTTCTCTCTCACACACACAGATGAAAGCTCTGTGTGGTTTTAAGAACGTCCGTTTCATTCTGAAGTTACCCAGAGTAATCTTGAGGGTGTTCTGCACACGTGTCTGACGACCACATTAGCCAAATTGTTGTAATTCTTTCTTAGTGTTGTACGATGGTTTTATAGTTATGAATTCAGATTATATAACCCTACAAATATATTAACTGCTGAGCTAAAAGTACTAAAGGGACTTCTGTATTGGCCGTGGAAGTGGTGGTTGCTAGGGTGTTTTGGCTGCGTGTTACCGAGTGGTTTCTACGTGACAGGACCTTGGTTGGTGGTGGCTAAGGTTTTGTGGTGGTTGTTAGGCGTTCCTAAAGTAAGTGGGTGTACAGGCTGCAGTTGTAGTTGGTGGCTATGGCACAGTTATAGTGTTTACAAGATCTATGTGGTTGCTATGGTGTGTAAGGTTGGTTGTTGACTGCTTAGGGTGTATGTATATATATATATATATTAGTAAGTAGATATTCAGGGTTGGTCATTTCAATTACTAAATGGTTGCAAGGATCTTGAAGACATTTGTAAGATCATTCATAAGGAATTGAAGGTTGTTGCCCAAGTGGTTCATGGGGTAATCAAGGTGGTTGTTTAGAGATGCTAGACCATCGCTTGGCTGAATGTTGCTACGTAGTTAATAATAAATAAATAATGTGATAACATTTCAGTTGACCAGGTTACTCATGTTTCATCAAATAACGTGATTAAAATGAAGGAAATACTTGTTTCTGTCTGTGTAAATGTTCTCAATGATATGAAGCGAGAATCCACTTTCTATCTGACTTCCATATGTGTTTAATTTCATGTAAATTATACAATGTATTACTACCATCTAAGCCATAATTCTAGAAACTTCTCTTCAGTGGGCTGAATGTTTTACTTGATTTATCATAAAGAAGAAGTGGTACCAAAAACTGGAGTACTGCAAAAAAAGTCACCAAAGAAGTGAAGAGTAAATAAGACGGCACACAGTAAATAGACCAGAAAATATCACACACACACAGCAAGCCAAGTTCAGCTGAATAATTTCAATCTTCTTATCTGATGGAAAATATGGAGAGCACTTAAAAGCTCTAAAGTGTATCGCCGCTATAAATCAAGTACAACCTCATCCACTCTCCTCTCCTGCTTCTCCTCCTCATCCTCCTCCTTCCTCCCATCTCCTCTTTACCTTGCTTCCTTCTGGCTTTTGTCACTTCCTTCATGCTTATTTTCTTTTCTCTGTCTTATCTGTACCCTTCCTCCTTACATTATCTCTTCACCTCTTCTTTTCTCTTTCCACTCTTCCATTTCCCTCCTCCGTTCTCCCCATCACCTCCTCCATCATCCCTCTCCTCTCCTCTCCTCTCCGTCTTTAATTGATGAGGCTGCTTTCTATTGATCTTCCTTGATTAAATGGATCTTCTCTCCTGCGGTTTATTATGAGACCCAGTGTGCTCATTACATTACTGAAGGAGGAGGACGAGGATGAGGGACGTTTGATGCTGTTGCGATGTAAAAAGCCCCACTGCAGTGTTTTGTAAATTTGATTATCTGCACTTCACTTTTTTATGGACGTTTTAGTTCAGAGTTTGCTGGATTTGTTCTTGTAGGAAATGACAGAAATTAGGACAAACAGGCATGGCCACTTCCAATCCTGTTGTTTTTGTCAGTGTTAGGAGTGGTGGGATTAGGAGAAGGAGGGGAAATTCCTCCGTCCACCCCTAATCCCTCCCTTCCTCTTTTATCCACGACACCACACCAACGTAAACATCAGCACTTAGTTAAACTTCAGACACAGGAGGACAAGTGTTGCTTCCAGCGCGAGTGCTGCACAAACTGGTGTTCATCTCTGTAAAGGGAAGGTGACACCCACAGACAGGTTTGTCACCATAAATTATTCTCATGAATCTACTGATTATTATTCTATTACTTATCAATCGGTCATTGCATATGCTCGGAGTACGAGTTCAACAGTATCTGAAATTGTAAACTACCAAACCATAATCATTTTAGTGAGTCATCGTGATTTGGCCATTTTGAAAGGGAGTTTGTGCTTTCAAAATATTGATTTAATGATATGGATAAAAATGTAGCCTACGGCGTTGTGAGGTAGAAATAGTGGGGATATTTTTGTAGTATTTTCTATCATTATTTACTATTGCATGTTGTTGTCAATTTTCTTTTATTCAGTTTCTTTTCAACAAAGACCACTTTGAGACACAATGACGTTCTGGTGTTACGTTGTCTTTGGCTATTTGGTAGCACAGAAACAGAGGATAAAAGTAACGCGTTCTCTGATTTTTAAGCTGATTTTTTCAAGCCGACTCTGGTATTGGTCTCTAATAAATTTAAACCTGTATTTAACTATTACTTCAAATACTTCATTTATATTTTAAGAATAAATCTATATTTACACATGAAGATAAATTCATATTTTTTGTGTGACAAAAGCATTTAAAGAATCTGATTTATATGTGTATTTTTTCTAGTACAGTACCCTTACTCTTTAAAGCTATGTCATGTTTATTTCTCCTTAAATAAAAAAGAATTATGAAGATGGACCCAAGAAGTTAACACATTTACAGAAGAAAACCCTCAGAATGTCCATAGTCGATTAGTTCACTAATTAATTGAAATGGAGCTGAAAACATGACCACGCCCCTTTTGGTGGCTGTGAGCGAGTGGCCTAGAAAACACCACTTGACTCTTCTAGGATGATCAAACCTGGGGTTCCGTGCGATATAACAGCTGCGATCGCCCTTAAAGCCCTCGTGGCACAGATTTTTTTACAATATAGAAATGTGATGAGCTTTAATAAACAAAAGGGGGAAAACGTGAATGTTAGAATGTTAACAAACAGAGGAATTCCCCCACTCTGACAGCTGAGCCCCTCATAGCTGCTGGGACATGAACAAGGTCATCCTCATCAATTTAACCCACCACCACCACAGAGCCTCAGTTTGTAAAACCCGTGGACTAATTGCTTTGTGTCAGGACGGGCAACTCAGAGCTACAGACACCAGACAGGACAGGAGAGGAGAGAAAAATACTGGCTGTTCAGGCAGGGAACTTCAAATAACATGACACGGCGTGCTGGAACAAGGAGTTCCTCACGTCATCACGCGCTTCTTAACGTCATATTTATCTGGAACAAACGCTGCCTGCTCGTTCCCTCTTCCTAATGCGGATGACGGTAATAATAAGTGATCTGGTATCAGGCCGTCTGCTTTTATTTGCCAATTAAATTCCTTTATCTGCCACTTTCTGAGTGTTTTTCTAGTCACAAGTAAAGCTTCTGTGTTTCGTATTTTGTTATCGTAACTCTCACTCTCATATGAAGATAATGGGAAGCAGTGTCTCAGGGAAAATGATAAGTTTAAACATCGAGCAGCATTATTAAACCTTTGTCTTTTTTCACAAGTCAACTTCCATCTCCCAGAAGTGAGATAAAAATGATGGGTATTACGCTTCGTAAAAATATCCTGGAAGCTTTCGCACAAACCTAACGACTCTGCACGTTCTCCCCGACAGGTAAATTCACCTGCATCGAGGCTCGCTTCCACCTGGAGCGTCAGATGGGATACTACCTGATCCAGATGTACATCCCTTCCCTGCTCATTGTTATCCTGTCCTGGGTTTCCTTCTGGATCAACATGGATGCCGCGCCGGCCCGTGTCGGTCTTGGCATCACCACCGTGCTAACCATGACCACGCAGAGCTCTGGTTCCCGGGCATCTCTGCCCAAGGTGAGGACAAAACAAAGGCACCTCCTCTGTTATTCATTTTCTTGGTTTTAGATCATCTCCTTCTGTATTTGCACCGACCTCTCCTTCTCTCAGTCACAGCTGCAGTCTAGATGGAGTGGAAACACTAAACAGAATCATGTATTTAAAATGATTTAAAAAGGAAAATAACTTCTCTTTTTTACAATTTTAGATGATTTGTCAACATAATGATGACCCTCAATATCTTATTGACTTAAATTGGTCTAAAATGGATGATAATCTCTCTGGATTAAGTTCGGGTTGATTTGCTCACTTTGTCCCGTTTCCAAACATTTTATCAGGAAAACTTAAAATTGTAATGCGGAGCCTCTGGGTTGGAGGGCTGAAGTTTAACAACAGAGGACTTCAGTGGAAAAGTGATGGAATACAAAGGAGGAGAAAATGATGAGTGTGTGTGTGTGTGAGAGGGAGAGAGAGAGGAGTTTTCTAGTGACGTGATTCTGTTGATGGATTAGTGTTTTAAAATGACAGAATGCAAACACAGAGGAAATAATAGAATGACAGTAGAGGTAGAGGATGAAATTGAAACCATGCAAGCGACCAGTGTTTGAAAGGAGGTAGAAAGGGATAGAAGACGGAGGAGAGAAAAATACCAACAGGGGGTGAATTTAAGAGGAAGATAAAGGAGAAAAATAACTTTCATCGTTTCCTGTGAGGGATTTTCAGATTAAAATGGGAGGAGAAACGGTTTGGAGTTAGCGTGAGCCACTCGGATTGTATAATTATGTGCAGGGAAGCTGTAATCCCCACTACACACACACACACACACACACACACACACACACACACACACACACACGCACGCACAGAGACACATTTGTTGACATTAGGTGCTTCATGCGCTCTAAATATCGAACAAGCGAAGCGTAATTCCTCTGCAGTTCAGCTGTCACAATAATGATCACACAGCACAGCTGAGCTTAGGTGGGCGCACACACACAGACACACACACACACACACACACGGCTCCCTTCACATGTCACACATCATGCACCATCATGTGAGGCGAGGCTAAACGGATGGCGGGGAAGGAGAAAGAAGAGGTGATTAGATAAAGGAAAGGGGAAGACAGAGGGAGAAGGTGATGGAGACGAAGGAGGAGAGGAGAGGAGAGATGACTCCTCAGCTCAGATTTCTTACAGTCAGTCAAAGTTAACGTTCTGTTCTTTTCATCCGTGTACCTCTGATACATGAAGAATTTCATTTTATTCAAAAACTGACCAGGCTTTTTCATTCAGTCATGAAATTCCTAGAAATTTGAAAATGTTTTCCATTAATGCCAGATCAAACATTGATTTTTTTGTAATTTATGTTAGACACTTTATGTTTTGCCTTATTCAAACCACACATCATTAAGTATATTAAGACTCTTATTTTAAGACTACTTAAAGGAAGTTTAAATTTGGACATCAAGTTGTGGAAATTGATTGCTAAAAATATATTTGATTTTTTTATTCATTTCACTTTTATATTATCGAACTTATTTCTCTCTGAATGGGTTGCCCTACAGTGACGGATCAAAGTTTGATTGGGTCCTCTTTTCCCTGTGAAGTGTCATGATTGTGTGTGGAGATGTAGTGAATACGTCTGAATAATGGACTGGTTGGGCGATAGGAATCAGACTTCATTGAGTCTCTTTATTATCTGGATGCTCACTGCGCTCCTCACTCATCCATTGGAAAAGACATTGACGTTTGTGTGGCCTGGGGCGGAGATTGTATCTTGTTCTGTGGCTTTTTGTCCATGTGGTTTCCCGTACTTTGTCCAAGCTATGATGTGACAGCATAAAGAAGCCAGAGAGAGCAGATATACGGAGAAAGTTGTCCCTCTAACCAACTGTGCCATCAGACCCCCCCTGACCATCTAATGTGTAGTTGGTTCATTTTAGTATTGAAAGTCTTTCTGTTCCTGTCAGTGTCATTCCTGCTTTGTGATGGTCTTCAGATGAACTTAGTCATTAGTATTATTATTGTTGTTGTTGATAATTCAGTTCATAACCAACAACAAACCTGTTTGGACTAAATTCGTGAAGTAAAAGTAGAGATCTGCCGTCAGATATGGAGTTAAATCAAAATAACAATTTTATTCAAGATATTTTTACTGCAGTAAAGTACAAATGTCCTAGAACATAAGTAAGTAGTGTAGTGAAATATTTTGAATTTATTTCTTCACTGATACATCTATATCAGTGTAATGTGTGACATTTCGTCCCTCTGTGGTCCACAGGTGTCCTACGTTAAAGCCATCGATATCTGGATGGCCGTGTGCCTGCTCTTTGTGTTCTCCGCCTTGCTGGAGTATGCTGCCGTCAACTTCATCGCCCGCCAACACAAGGAGCTGCTGCGCTTCAGACGGAGGCGACGACACATGAAGGTGACATGTTACTTGATACCGGAGATGTTTTTTTAATTTATTTAGTGTTCACCTCCTGTGTTTTCATTAGCACATCGATTCAACCCATTTCACCCTGTAGTAACAGAGGAGGTGGACACGCTGGCTGGGTGGTTAGCACTGTGTCACTGGTTTTCCCTCAAATTTCTACTTCCTTTTCAATATTCAAAATTAAATTCTTTGATTCTGAAATTTAGGAAAAATTCAAAAGAGCCATGACATACTTCAAACTGTGCAGAGAAACCGAAAAATGAAACGCCGAACCAAATGAACGAATGAGAACACAAAGTGAAAGTAGCTTTGCTGCTATTTAAATAAAAATCCATAATTTCAACATGGAATTAAAAAAACACACCTAATAATGAGTTCAATTGGATGTGCTGCATTTTTTTAACTCTCCGTGTCTCCGGATCCCTCAGCCATCCATACCGTCTCTTTGCATTGCGTTTTAAAAGGCATTAGGGAAAACTCATAAAAGTGCATGGAGGAGGGTTTGGTGACAGAGGACCTCTGGGATAAAAGCATGGAGGCTTAACCGTTATCAAAGCAGACGAGCTGTTTTCCAACGGTCACAAAACACAAAAGATTTGTTTCATCTGACAGACGAGATTCCACACACGAGCCTCAGCTTTGGCCACAGCGCGACTGCGGCGTTCAGCCAGCCAAGCAGAAAAAACCCCAAACCGTGTCAATTTTTATGGCCCGCAAGCCACCGGGCAACCTCTCGGCTTTAACGGACATCAAATATGACATCTGGAAAATTCCTTATTTTGTCTGAACAAACCTGAGGGGATTCAGAGATTACGATTCATTATTGTAGCTCTACTGAAACTAATTCAATTCATCTTTTCATAAAGTCACAATGAACACCTTTGTCTCTAAAACCAACATGTCTGCCTGAAAACAAACTCATCTCATGTCTGCCGTCTGAGCGCAGACAACTTAACTTTCAATAAAACCTGTCGGCGTATTTAATTTGTTAAATCTGCATGGGAAAGTGTCGGTAGTAGACGTGATGGAGCACGCTGTCATATTTTCCTCTGAGGATTGTTGAGGTGCAGCCTCTCTTCTGTAAAGCTTTTAATCAATTTCATGTGTCCGGTTGAATTTATCAGAGCCCGGGCTGCTTTATTGAATAACAAGTAAAGCTGTCAGCTGTGCAGAGGAGGCTGAAGAGCTGTCTGACATGAAGCTCAAAAGAAAAAACAACAACAAACCCAAGAAAACCAATGACGACAAGCAGTCTGCAGTAAAACAATCAGTAAAGCCCTGGATCTGTCTGAGGGGGAAACAGGTTAACAAAAACAACCTTTAAAAAAAACCTTTAGAAAGACGTACACATAAAGCAGCATATCATTAAAACAACAGAACATATAAAACAAGAAGTGTGAACATATAAAACAAGAAGAAAACTCTCCGTGAAACATGCGAACATGTAAAACAAGAAGAAAACTCTCCGTGAAACATGCGAACATATAAAACAAGAAGAAAACTCTGTGAAACGTGTGAACGTATAAAACAAGAAGAAAACTCTCCGTGAAACGTGTGAACGTATAAAACAAGAAGAAAACCCCGTGAAATGTGTGAACGTATAAAACAAGAAGAAAACTCCGTGAAATGTGTGAACGTATAAAACAAGAAGAAAACTCCGTGAAATGTGTGAACGTATAAAACAAGAAGAAAACTCTCCGTGAAACGTGTGAACGTATAAAACAAGAAGAAAACTCGATTCTTTCCAAATACTGCTGGGTTGGACTGCAAAGTTTCTTCACTGACGCAATCACGTTGGCAAAGTAAACTTTATTGACTTTAAACTTTATTGGCCTGTCCAGGCCAAATGTGCCCATTCAAATCAGATGCCAAGTTAAGTTCATGTCCAAAAACAAAACAAAACAAAAAATATTCCATAAACGTGCACAATTCCGGTACGACTAAATTGGGCTTAAACTTGTGTAGTGTCCACCTGGTTGGAGGCCAACAAAAAGGAGGAAACCACAGCCTCCACAGGTGCTGGGCTGCGTATAATCCAGATCAGATTTAATTCAGTGCCGCCAGTCTTACTTTATTTCAAGGACAATAAAAAGCACAAAAAATGATTCATTATTAGAAGTAGAGCAGCCTCAATAAGATCATCACCATTAATCCCAACCACTGTGCTATGAAATAAATCCAGTGATGGGGCAGCGGAGACAGAGAGAGAGCGCTGCAGTCCTCCTCAGGCGTCACACGTTCTTAATTAACCTCTTTGGCCAGTCCTTCTAATGTGAGTCTAATGTGATCCACATCACGAGGCGGCCCTCCATTATGGCTCGGAGAGGGCCATCAGTCAGGTTTCGGCTCGCTGCAGAGGAAACTGTCAGGGGCTCTGACCGGCGTAAACTAGCCTGCAGAGATGTTCACTGACCGCTTTGCGGCGTGGGGGAGGTGGAGGACTTTGTACGCAGCGCGCCTAATCTGGGAGAGCTGGTGTCAAAACGTGAACAGCTGAAACAGGGCCTGTTTGTTCTCCAAAGTACTCGGTTTTCAGGACATCCTCGTCACAACGGACGGCAGACATTTCCCTCAATAAGTCACCGTGTACTGACGGCTATCGTAAGTGAAGAGCTGGAGCTTTAAGACACTGGACTCGGCACAGGTGTAGCAGGGCAGTGATGAATTAGTGAAGATAAGTGACACGTGGTGCAACGCCAAACCAATTCACAGCGTCAGAACCAGCACAACCACAAGGGGGCAGCATTACACAGGGTCAGCAGTCTGAGCATTCACACGTTGTTTTTCAGCAATTTTGTATCGTACTTCCAAGAAATCATATCTTAAGTTTTTACATTATTGTGCTATGTAGCCTGAACTTACAACTATGTACGTACAGTTACTGTACATTGAAAAGTACATTTCACTGTGACATGTTAGCAACTGACAAATCACATCCGTCCTGTCCAAATACGAAAGGGAAAAACACAGTAAACCAACTAATGCACCTTGGGAAATCATGGCGAATGGGCCACGGCTGCAATAATGTTGCTCCAGCTTTACGAGCAAAGGCTTTATATATATATATATATATATATATATATATATATATACACACACACAA
>OMNV01000279.1:0-23000 GCA_900303265.1 Brotula barbata | reverse complement strand
ATATCTCTTTTTTTTTTTTTTGTCTTGTTTTTTTTTTTTTTTTTTGGGGGGGGGGGGGGGAGAGCCTACCCCGGACGGAGTGTAGTCCAGATCCTTGTTTGCTTTCCTTATCATGTTAAGACTGAACCGTACGTAGATCTGTTTACATCTTATGAGTGCGTCCTTACTTTTACCTGTTCAAACACCTTTCTAGTCCCCATCTAAGAGGACATATGTAGAAAATTATACAGATTATAACACCTGTTGTACCTTAATTAACTGTACACCATTTCATTCACATGCACCAAAGCAGCTGCCAAATTTCATCATCTGTGAAAAGAGCTACATCATCTGCATAGAGTATAATCGTCTTTTTTGCCAGTTATTTTCTATGGGTATGTTGAATGGGTCTATCGTTTGAACTTATTTAGCTTTTCTTTGCACCCGGCTTCTCTATGCAATTATTGGTATATGCAATTATGTTTCTTTCCGTCCTTTTAGCTTTCCATCTCTACGATGCCCTTGCTAGCTTCTAAAGCCCATTGCTAACTGCTGAACAAAGTCCCTGATACTTGCTGGTATGTTCAGAAGTAACGGAGATGCGGCCCTGCAATAAAATTGTTTAGATTGTTTTCTCGAGAGAATAAGATGGACAGACACACACACAGACACATATATATATATACAGTATATATACATGTATACGCACTTACATACATGACGAGCATAAACAAAATCTTATCTTATCAAAAGTTACTGATAATGAATACTTGTATTACTCGGTTGTTAGACCAAAAGTACAATAGCAGCCTTTAGCGTTAAATTTGATGAAGTGGTCTCACTTCAGTCTTGAGACATATCATACCCACTTTAAATGTTTTGGGTTTTTGCTCCCAACGCTTCAACAACTTAAAGCTGTTGCCATCACTGCGTTCTCCCAGAAGCTAGATTAAAATAAAACAATTTGCTGGACCCTTACTGTGAGGTTGAAGACCCTTTACGGTTCATTTTAACGGCGTCTTCTCTTCCTCTACATTTATACAACACCCCATCATGATGAGGATGCAAAGGGCTTCAACTTCCAAATAAAACTCCAGCTCCTTTTATTCCAACAGGAGAGGTCCTGAACCCAAACCAAAGACCCGTTTCTCATAGTTTCTGACGTAGAGCTCATTGCCTTTCCTGGTGAACGAACAGAGGAGGGGTTCTGCTACGCTGTTGGGCAATTGCAAATTGTTTGTTAGACGATATTGATGTGAAATTCTTTAGTAACCTATTGCTAGATGGAGTGTTGGTGTTATTAGAAAAAGGTAACAGTTCTATCATTTTGAACAGGATTAAAGAGCAGGTGAATTTCATTGGCTGACAAAATAAATGCTACTATTTTCTTTTCTGACTTGCTAAGTCAAATGAAATTTATATAAATTCAACTTTGAATTCATTCATAATTATTTCGAAGCATGTTATACTGATCTGAAGGGCTATGCCACACTCATGCAGCCAGTTTACATTCCAGCATGACTTCAATAAAATAACATGAAAGCAGAAGTGCCATAGTATTCGCTTCGCCCCAGAACTATGCATTTGATCCCACAAATAGGTTCAGAGAAAGAGAGAGAGAGGATTTAAAAGCTTCAGGTCACTCAAGGATGTGATCTCAGAGGAGGCTCTTTTCAGTTTTCTTGTCATTACTCTTAAGAAATATTAGTAACAACTCTTGTTTGAAGTTGCAGAGAAAACTGATAGCAAGTTTGTCAGGAGATATTGAGTAGAGACTTTTCCAGAATGTGTTCCGCTGACCTCAAAGACTGGAAGCAGGCGAAAACCCATATTTAAAGTTAAAGTTGATGCAAAACGTGTTTCTATCCGCAAACCACAATTTAAAGGGAATCCAACACTGATTTTTGTGGACAACAGCAAACGTTTGAGTAACTGAACCTACCTCAAGTGCCAGTTTAATTTTTACACATTAACATCAGTTGTTAATACACATAATTTAGTACCTAGTTTTATGTTCTGTCTTCGTACTACTTATTCCTGATGTGGTGTGAAATCTAAACAAACACAACAACATAAGTGTGCTGTAAACAGTGAACGTACGCTCACAGAGAAACGGAAATGTGGACGTAAACTACAATATCTCCCAAACATCGGGGTTTTTTTTACATCTTTATCAAAATAAAAAAGCTACCAACTTCATGGTAACAGAACGCCCAATAGGTCCGATTCATGAGCTAACAATCGGTGTTTCCATAACAGCCAGGCTGCTTTCAGTCTTTGTCTTAAGCTACGCCACACAACGTGAACCTCTCTTTACACAAACAAATCAAACTGACGTCAATCTTATGACTTAACACAACATTGGCAT
Organism: Brotula barbata; assembly: GCA_900303265.1. NCBI lineage: Eukaryota > Metazoa > Chordata > Actinopteri > Ophidiiformes > Ophidiidae > Brotula > Brotula barbata. The sequence continues at coordinate 20,653 of OMNV01000279.1, read as the reverse complement.
TAAATTTTGTTTCCGTCCATGAACAATAACTTTTTTTGCACTGTCTTCCATTTCCGACAAAGAACCAACGAGCAGTGATGCTTTTACTCATCTAGCATTTCCTGCCAACTGCCTCCTATCTGATCGGGGCCCAAAACCCAATGGGAAAAGCTCGACGGGCTCGATCGAAGCAGTTTCACGTGACCTTCCGTGCCATAGACACTGCGTCACTAAAAAGTCAGAAGCACTTGTGTTCACTAATCTCTTGCCAAAAGCAGTCGTCCATTTCTTGTGCCATATGGGGGTTGAATATGCAAATGGAAATCGCGGACCTATAAGCATATCATGCATTTGTTCAACCTCCGTTCATGCGCTTTCCTCAGGCGTGGGTGTTTGTCCTGCATTTCATCGTCATTTTAGAGATTTCTCGTAGGCCTCGCCGTTGTATTTATTGGTATCATATGTACGGGGTGGGGGGTGGGTTTGGGTTAATAACCAGACAGATGGTGGGTTTATATTGCATTACGGTGCGATGCGATACAACATGAACAGAGGATGTTTTTGGAAGTTTATACAAACTTATGTTCAGAAATTTCAAAGTAGCATGATTTGATTTGTCGATGATCTATGATTCTATTTTTGAGATTTTGTTTGGTTCCCTTGTATTTTATTGTATGTATCGTACAACCTGATGCCCCGACGTTCGGCAACCAACGCTGAGGGACAGAATAATAAAGTGACTCTTGAACTGCTGTGAACTAAAGGGAACATTATTATTATTATATTGTTATCTTTTTTTATTTATTTTCTTTGCACAAGTCGGAATGGCCTTAATTTTGCTTTACTCGCTTCTGTTGTGTATTGGCACAAAGTGCACCCATTTAATTTGCTAAATTACGACGCTCATTACGATGCTTATAATCTGAAGAGCGCACATCAAAGCAGGATTTTTAAAAAAGAAAAATCTTTTTATTTTTCATTAATCTGAGAAACACTGAATATTTTGCATGAATATAAATATGGTGGCAGATATTTTTGGCTTGTACAAAAAAACGTGAAGCAATTTGAAGAGAAAAAAAGAATGTACCGTTTCTGCTGTATCTGTATATATCTAAATATTTATTGAAATGTCATACTACTAATTCTATTAACGATTAAAGGTTTTCTGAACAAACATCTCTTTACCTGTTTTTGAACATTGTCAAGGTTGTTGGAGTTGGATCTTCTGCTTTCTGTTACTCGACTCAAAGGGTTTATGTAACCATTAAAGAAAAAGTATTAAAAACTGCAAATAAATCCGTGCCATAGGGTGTATTTATTTCCTGTCATCAAGAGGGTGGAGAGGGTGGAGGAGCAGGATCTGACGGGATGGAACTGACACAAAGCACTGCCATGTTTACCGTCCCGCAATGTGTTTACATGCAATTATTTGTCTGTGATATGATGAAGCCAACGTGAGAATAATTGGTGGACAGATAGAATTCAGTCTGATGTTCAACATAAAACATGTTGCTCCTCACTCTCATGTGCAACGGTCCCCAAAAGTTATCCAAACTTTGACACAACTACCTTTGTTGATCAGACAGCTACAGTTAAAAGATTTGGCCATGATTTAAAATTATTTAATAAGTTCATTTTCTCATTATGTGGATTTCTGTAGATTTATGAGGGAAAAATCAATTTAATCTACATCTACATCATCATCAACTATAACAATGTAGAAAAAAGTGAAGGTGCAAATCCTTTTTTGTGGTACTGTACATTCAAATTATGTGACAATGACTTGAGCGAGTCGCTGACAGCTCGCTGTGGTCCAACAAACTTCAGCTAAATCAGTAATTGTACACGAACAGAGAATCACAAGACGATCGGTTGGATTTACCTAGAGTAAAAGTATCCTCATGGTTTTCACGTTTCTGTTTCCATGTGACTTGTCAAGATTGTTTCATTAGTAAATATGACGTTTCAAAAGCATTTGGGCTATATCATCATTTTCCAAAACAAGTCCAGACAGAGAAAACACATTTGACTGAGACAAATCACAAAAAATGCAGCACACACACAATCTGCTGTTTTTCTTAGAAATCTAAACAACTCACTCTCAGAACAACGACCGTTCATTAATACTGAACAGAGGACAAAGATGAATGTGCAGTCTGTCTGTGTGTGTGTGTGTGTGTGTGTGTGTGTGTTTGTGTGTGCCTGCGTGCCTGTCCCGTATGCTTGCAGTCTTGCTGCCAGCTGGAGCAGAACACGCTGGGAGCCATGTTGGTCAGCAGGTCTCGGAATACTAATATAGTGTCTGTTCACACCAGGAGGGCTGCACTAACCATGAATACTGACACACACACTCACACACAGCATTCCAAATATGATGTGTGTGAGTGTGTGTGTATGTGTTGCTTTTCATGAATTTACCAATGTTTTGTACAACATCAAAGAAGACGATGAAAACTCAAAGAAATCGAATTAAACATTACTAAAGTCACCTAATTAAGGCCAGACAAAGAAGAAGAAATCAGCACCAACATTAAATCAGAAACAGAAAACACGTCAACAAAAATCATTGTACAATATTTCCAAACAATTCCTCCAAAACAATCTGAGGCCTGAAAAACAGAAACTCCATGATTTCAAACACATACCACGACGGTTAGACAACATTGATTAAGAATCCGTACATCTACAGAATGCTCAGAAATACAAAAACTATCACAGATAACTGGCGCAGACCTCACTTCATCACAAAGACGTTTTGTAAAATCTCCAGAATGTTGTTTTAATAGGACAAAAGCATTAAACTACCAAAAAATAAAAGCGCAGGAGTCAGGCGTATGAATCCATTTAACGATCAACAGCTGAACACACATGAAAACAACTTCCATCACACAAATACTACTATACACACGAGTGTATTGTTGTTGTTGTTGTTGTTGTTGTTGCAGTAGTACTCACGTTTGTTGATCGTTCTGCAGGCGTTGCACTCTGGATGCACACAGGGTCCATCTTCAAGTGTCACTTTGGACTGTAAAGAAAAGCCCAAAGTAAGTCCCTAATGGGAAAAGGCAGCCTAAATGTATCGTTTCGCTGAATGAAAAAGGCACGTGAGGATGAATGAATTGGAGCGAAATACCTAATTTGTCTATTCGTCACCAATACCAAAAATATTATTTACAGATACCGACACGCGTGAGGATAAAAAAGTAACTAAAATAGTAGCCGTCAACGCTTTCAACTTAAAGTCACCAGATAACACGGTCACATGTTACACCGCAGCACGGGTAACGAGTTGTCTCCAGTACCTCAAGCTTCTCGAAAAGACTTAATTATTATAATATGAAGAAACTACATTGACATGCAACGATTTATTTTTCTTTCCTCTAGATAAAAGATTTTTACAGATTTTGCCCTGACCGTAACTGTGCAAACTGAAGTTAGCATTAGCCGGCAGGACCATGTTCGCGCTACGTGAACCGTTCAGCATTGCACGGAAGAAAAGAAAGAAACAGAGATAAAAATGAATGTTTGTCATTACACCTGAAAACTTTTCGCTCCGAATTCTGCTTATTTTTCTACTCAACGCACAATTAATATTGTCATAGTTATTGTTAGCGGAAGTTTGTGAAACACGCCCCTCATTTACGGTCTTTAATTAACACGGCAGTTGCGAATACCTGCGTAGTTTAAGTTTAAACTTTTTTTTAAAACTTTTGATACAGATTTTATATTCTTATGACATTTCTCACATTTAACATATATCAACGTTATATTTCATATTATCATAAAGAAATTCTCAAAATCTCCCACTCAATTGTGTTACCTTAAACAGCGAGCGAATGCGATTCTTTAAATTGCGACAAATTAAAAGTTGAATTAAAAACTGACTGAAACAGACGTGTTTTAGCATTTTCTTCATTAAGATTGAGCTCGCTTTTCTAATTGTTTCAAATGGAGTCTTTGTATCATTAAAATTGACTTAGGTCTTATTTATGTTTTCATGAGCTGTTTTTCAAATTGCTGTATATTGTCTGTAGTTTATCTATTGGCCACTTGAGGGCGACATAATACGCTAACCACCCACATTTACTAGACAAGCGATGGAGATTAGTAATACTAGAAATATATTCAGAAATTCCTTGGAGGAAATTTGAAAAAAATTCAGAAAGCGCTCATTTTATAATATACTGAAAAAAGTATCAGTTAATAAAAGTGCTTTATACCTTGGACATATCTGTAGGAATACAATGATACAATGATTTTGGACAAAAAAACAAATTTTTGAAAATCTGAGATCTTTGAAGTTTATTTGTATGAAAGAGCAATTCATTCAAAATAATTCTATTTACTTATGGACGTTTAAATGAATGTGCTATGTGCTCTAAGTTTATTTTGTTTTGCTATGACAGGGATTCACTGATTCATCAACTAAATTCCAAATTTAACCGGTAACAGGTGATTTAGTTCACTTTGAATAGCCCAGAACATTTTGTCAAGGACTTTTCCAACATTAGTAAGCAATTAGTAACACCATTAAAATTTCAGAAGTTTTGATTTTTAAAACAAGCATCTAAAACTATTATACCGAGTAATTGTTCTCTTCTAATCCTCCTCACAATGAAGTTTCCTTAAAATTAAGTAGTTAATTTCATGCAGATTTTCCCGGTGTGCATCAACAAATTTGGTATACTAGGATACTTGGTTTCTGAAATTTGAATGGAAACGTTTTAAGATGGACCCAAAGTTGGTTACCTCGGTTTAAGAGCATAATCATCCAATACTCTTGGTCCTTTCAAATGTTGTGTCTGTACACTTAGGAGTAAACGCAAGCCAAAAAAACATTTGTTAAACTCATTCATTAAAAGACCAAACAGGCAAAGGTTAAAACAGTAAATCACTTTTAATTTAGTTCTCTCATCGGCAGGTGAGCTTGTTTTAAACATGACGAATGACGAAGTGCATCGGTAGAAGAAGGCTGACAGGATTTGATACATGCTCCATTCAGGCATCCGTGAACCCACATGATTACAAACCAACATCACTCAAATAAAACCACTACAGTTCGCTTCTTGACCTGATAGAATAAAAAGATAAGACAGATCCATCGCAAGATACAACGGTGGCAGCAATACACAGGATTGCCCAAGCAGTAAAGTACACGTTCCTTTAAGAAACAGGGCGAGAGAACGCGAAAAAAAACCAAAAAAAAAAACCATCCTCTGGGTTTATTGACCCCAATTCAAGTAGTATTTACCCTTTGTCTTGTATTTGTGTGTTTCGATTCATTTCTTCTGAATAAATTCAAGTTCAGCATGAAAAACAATAAAAGACCAAAATAGGAAAAAAAAAAGTCCAGATATAACACGTGCGTTGGTGAAGAAGGAGTTAAAGAAGAGGGAGGAAGGAGAGCAGTGACATTCTGGATTCCTGGAGGAGGAAACAAAAAGCTGCAGGTGAGGAAGAAGAATAACCAGGAAGAGGTGGTGGAGGGAAGGAGAGGGGGCAGCCATCTTTTTGGGGTGTCAAGACCGGCTGTCGTTTCAGCAGGAGCTGGCGTGACTTAACAAAGGTGAAACCCAGAATAAACCTGCGTCGATTACAAAGTGAAATCCCTTCGAAATACTTCTGTACATTAAATTAGAAGAAACAATGCAGTCAGAAACCCTAACATTTTAACTTGTATTTATGGTTCGTGCTTGATTTGGGCTTTTCATATCATTCTGGATGTATTTGAATTCATCGATGAAACCCTTCAGAAGTAAAGCGATGGTTTCTAACAGTAATCGGACTCAGGTTTGGAGCTCTGGTCTTTGTTTCACTGTCGTTGGGCAGAGTAGCGCCCCTCACTGGGCCCGGCGCCCCGTCCAGAGCCGAAGCTGGGTTTCTGTGCCATGCCTCCACGGGCCGGGGGTCCTCGGGGTCCTCCGCCTCCTCCTATCCGCTCTCTGGGCCCCCCAGGACCTCCAGGACCTCGGGGTCTGACATCTCGCCTGTCACCCTCCCTGGCTGACCGAGTCTTCTTTTCCTCCACGTTCAAACGGACGTCACCTCGGAACTTGATGGGCTGAAAGACAAGAGAATCAATGATTAATCAAAAAATAGAGACAATTAAAATCCATTAATCCTTTTAAATGAAATCTTTACTCAACTCTGTATTGTTTTCAATAATGTATTTTTATTTTGGCTGTGGATTTTATTGTTTTTTTTGGTTTTATCAGATTTAAATGCATTTCCCCTCATATTCTGGCTTTAATTATTCTCTTTTTACAATATGCTATTTATTTTAAATTCTTTCTTTTGTTCCTGATTTTTTGTCATTTGAATTCATCCATGGAAGGCAAATTTAAAGAAATTACATTAGTAAGGGATATCAGACTTTTGTTTTTGGGGTTGTTAATCTATTCAGAGCAACAGTTAAAATCCAGACTTAAACTGCCCATCAGATGTGTAAACGTATTTGTCTTATTTACTGCATTGTCCTCAATGTTAGTGATTCCAATAGTGAAATTAAACTGGATTCCTTCGTTTCAGGCTCTGCAGAGCCGATGAGTGACCAAGATGAGAGCTTCTAGATGCTTCCCAGCACATCAAGACGGAGTCTTACTCTGTTGCTGAGGATCTTCTGTACGGGCTCAGAGTCGTCAAACACCACAAAGCCAAAGTTGGGTAGTTTCCCTCCACTGTTGATCCTCAGTTCCAGCACTGTGCCGTACTCTGCAGAGACACCCGGTTCATTCCAATATTTATTACAACTCATGTTTGGAATGTTTCAGAAGTGAAGTGTTGGGAACTCTAGCCCCATCAAAGTGACTCACGTTCAAAGAACTCCTTGAGTTCGGTCTTGTCCACGTCATGAGGGACGTTTCCCACAAAGAGCTGGTGGGTGTCAGGGTACCGGACCACCCTGCGTCCCTCCGACTCGCCTTGCTCGCCCTCTCGTGCTGAAACACACGAACAAAAAATGTAGACATTGACACAGGAACGGTAGTCACATGACATCACAACCAGACTTTCTGGTGCCTACAAGTCATTCTCAACAACAATCTGAAGGCTGAAGTTCCTGACAGCTAAAAGTGTTGCACAAAGAAATAAAGCATTAATGTGTTCAAGAAAGATGGCGGATTTCCACATTTACCCCCTGAACCCCCAACACATTATGGCTAACAGTCTGGAGCTCGCGAGTGATTTATTGTGACGGCCCAAGCTGATTTTCTCACTGCACGTGAATCTCTGGGCGCTCTCTCAGGTAGGTACCTGGTCTGGGTCCTCTGTGTACTGGTGGGGGCCCCCCTGGCCTCTGTTCCCTGGGCCTCTGGTCCCTCTGTGGTCTCTGTGTTGCTGTCTGTGCCTCCGACTTTACCTCCACTCTGGCCTGAAAGAGTCAAAACAAACAGACATTAAATGGAGGAGGTCGTCCAAAAATGATCCCCACCATTCATGTCAAGAAGAACCGTATGACGGACGTGTAAAAGTCTGACCGCACACAAGTGCATGCGTAAAGCTGGGAACTGTCCCTGTAGGAGCAGAAAAGAGACGTACCGGTGCTGTGGGTGTGACTTTGACAACATGTGGTGGGATTCCTGAGACTGGGACGGCCCCGCTGGGGGGGAGGTTCTTACTGGTGACCGATGCCCACGAGAACGGCTGCAGGAGACAGGAAACAGGAAGTTGGTGGTTGCATTACATCTGTTGACCATTTTTACAGACTTGTGTGTGAATGAAGATTATTTACCCTGTTTTCCTCTGGAGCAGCAGGGGTGGGTTCGGCAGTTGCGACAGCAGGTTCTGTGGGGGGCGGAGCTGTGGAGGCGGGGCTTTTCTCTGTCTGGTCGTCAGCCCTGAGGGTGTCCGTTTCCGTTTCCAGCACGGTCTCAGGTTTAAGCTCCACGGCTGCAGGCTCTGCCTCCTTCTCCACCTCGGGCTCTGGTTCCGGGCTCGGCGGTGCCACCTCCTCCTCCTCCTCCTCACCAGGAACGGCCGGCTCTGGACTACAAACACACGAGGACAGCAAGGCTGTGAGCTACAGAACTCATCTGCACCAAGTAATGTGTCCACGATTGAACAAAATATTTATATGTAAAAACGTTTGAATTGTTTTTAAAGCTTTCAAAAAGTTTTAATTTAAAGACAAATTAACATCATGCTTTCAATAAAAATGTTGTTCAACTTACAGGCCTACAAGAGAGACGCCTTAAAGTGTAAGAAATTACTTTGAAAACCACTGACCAAGGAAAGGTGAGGGAAGGAATTGGGAGAAGTTTGAAAATAATTTTAAAAATCATTAAAGGTAAAAGGAGGAACCTCACTTGCTCATGAATTGTGCAGATTTTGCACAAACACACAGTGGGGGGGCAATTATCACATCAGAATGGAAAAAAACAAATCTGGTCAGAACGAGGATGAATCCATACCAGGGCGTCTGTTCATAGAAGGGAGCAGACTCTTCAGGAGCCACGTCAGGGGACGGGACCCTGTCCTCAATCTCCTCCACCTCATCCTCAGACTCTGAAACACAACTCCAGTAGTTTCAAACACTGATCGGACATTAAACACAAACAAAAGTTTGTAATGGTTCATTTCAACCGCTCAAAGACAAATTAAGCATAATTCAATCACTGGTTTACCATATGAGACCTCTTCATCTTTCAGATGATGAATGTATTAAAATGTAAACACAGAATCAGGGCATCACCTTCAGGAGGCTCGGAGTCGGAGTCTCCAAACACCTCGTCCTGGTATCGGAACACGTCGTTGTGGACGTAGAATTTGTTTGCGACGGTGCCCTGCAGGAAAAGAAAAGGCAATCATCAAACATTTGAAAAATGTAAAATAAGAGACCCAGTGTTGAGTTTCTTCAATTTCAGTCTCACAACATTTACGTTTTTAATACAATCCATAATAACTTCACTCATTAAATTAAATTTGATGCAACCGGCAAACGAACAGAAAGTTGTAAATGTTAGGAAGGAAGGAAGAACACAATATTGAGCCCCATAGAAAATTTTATTCTCTGCATTTCAGGAGCAGTGGGCAGCGTACACGTGCAGATCAGCATCCAGGGACCAACTCCAGACCTTTCACCTTTCGTCTCATCACGCTTGAATTTACCTGACTTTTGTTTACTCGCTACCAAAGAGGCGTTCAAATAAGGCTTCATTCCTCCCATCATATGATGAAGATCAATAGTTATCAATAATACTTTGACTGAAATTAATTCTAGAAAATGCAATGCTGGGAAGGACACACCGGCTGTATCCACTGGATTCTCATAGATAACGACCACACAGGCTCCTCCTGAATGAAAGTTTAAATAAGCGACTATGACACTTCAAACCCATGACAGGAAATGTTATCGTAGCTCATTTATTGTTTGATTGGCATTTTATCCACTTATGATTTCCATGAGTTATGTCTAAACTTTGTACATGGTTACAAACCTCAGGTGCCAGCACAAAGGTCTGCATGAACTTCCTCATGGGCTGCATGTTGTTGGACAGCTCGCCCATCACCTGCACCACCACGCCCTCGTTCAGGGTGGCGTGGGCGTCCACGTGTCGAATCTTGGTGTGGCAGTCCCTGAAGCTCAGAGCCATGACCCGCTTATGGATCTCCTGTGAGGAGGGGGCAACATGGATCATTTTAGACAAAAACTACACAAACTAAAAATTATCATGAAACAACAGACAAAAGAAAAAACTGAAAACGTGAATTCTATTTGACTTCATGACACGGCCAGTTTAACTTTCTATCAATAAGCCACCAACACTACTTTCATCGACTCTTCTATGACTTTCAGTTCAAAAGTTAAAATGCCTTAAGATAAAACTGTTATGCTTATTATAGCGCCACCCTCAGGCCAACCACGACCCAAATCTAATGGCTTCATGTGCATCCTGACCATGGAGTTTCAGTGACATTGATTTAAGATTTTTCCAGGAGTCCTGCTGACAAACAAACCTACCTACACATGCGTGTGCAAACCTCCTTGATGGAGCTAACGAGGATGTTTTTAGGAAACTATGCCGCAAACACAGCATGTTGACTAAAAGAGTTTAATCAGAATATAGATTAGACCTCCACGTCTGTCAGAATCACAGCAGGCTTAAGACTTAACACTCTGACAGCCCAGCGTGCTTTTGGACACAACGACAGCAGCAACCAGCAGATTTGTGCTGCAGTGTTTGTAATGTTGGGATGTGGGAGTTAAAAGCTGAACCTCGTCGCGGTTCTGAGGGTTTGAAAGCTCACTTACAGACTGTCCGTAAACAGCCTCCACTGGCTTGCCGTTGGTGTCCAGGCCACCGTGCACGTAGGAAGAGTTCTTGCCATAAAACCTGAAGAGACAAAGGTAAATTATTCCTTATTTAAAGAGAGGGAGTGAGCATACAGTAGGATTGTTATGTGCACGAGTGAGTACCTCATTCCCAAAGACCAGTCATTTTCACAACACGTTAATATGTAAAATATTAAAAAGATTCAATTTGTGACTTAGATACAAGGAGAAATTAAAATAGCAAATTCTCAATCCAACTAAGAATGTTAATGACAAATCTTCATGATTTGGCCAATTTGAAGTGGATGACTTCCCATTATCAATTATCATTATTATGGCATAAACATGAAGGCTGTGAAATGTCAGTATTTTCATCACTAGTATTTAGTAGTATTTTGTGATGTTTATATTGTATTCTATTTGTGCCTCTGTCTCTGATGCCTCAGTTAAACCTGTTAGCTGTCGTCTTAAAATTGTTTTTACACAAAGCTGAGTTCACCTTTGCATGCAAAACATTCCTAAACTTGCGATGCTTCTGGAATTTTGTTACTCCCATCCTCATACATGGGGCCTTTTTTCAGCCGTAAATGCTTTGTTGTCGTTAAACTGTATTTTAACTGACTTATTCTTTAACAGAATACTCCACTCCGTGTGTTACTACTGCAAACGCCACCACCCCTGCCCATGCTGTTGGTGGGGAAAAGCTGGAGATCCTACCTGTGCAGGTAGTCAGGGGCCTGGTTCAGGAGTGTGTAATACTGTCGGACAAACTCTCGCCCGACCAGCTGGGCACTTGGCTTCTCCATCACCATTTCTTTGGTCAACTGAAAATCTCTGCAACACAGAAGAGGAGGCAGGTGGTAAGAGAGGAAGAGGAGGACCTTGGTGACTTCTAATGCAGCCTGTCCGATGATGATTAGGGACCCAGTCGGAAGGTAAACATGGCTACAGTAGAGGGTGAGGAAAAGAGGCAACAGGCAGTGCGTGTGTGTTTGTTGCCTGATTTTCAAGTTAATTATGTTTCCATCAAGAACTTTGTTTGTGCTCACTAAGTCTCATCTTTTCACAGCGTCGTACTCAAAGCCAATCTGTGTTCTTCTCGTTTGAGTTTCAAATGGTAGGCAAATAACATGGCAGCGGAGTTCAGATAGAACAAAGATGCTCCTCCGTTCAGGAAGCCAGGAGGCCGTTAAGACTGCAGACATACAGTTTGCTATATGTGGTGTTGTGGATAATGCAAAACATTTTCAGGTTTTGGGTCGTTACTGAAACTGTGTTTGGTGGAATGTATCCACTACCATTCATTCACGCAGCACAATCCTGTTGCAGCGCTCGTTCTCACAACAGAATTAGTGGTAGGGTCAAACTTGAAGGATCGATTACACTCAACATGCAGCAAACACAAATAAAATAAGCAACAAACTGGTGTATTCACTGTATTAGTTAGATTAACTGACTAAACTGCATGCAGTGACAGGTACGAGTTGTTGGAATGAACATGCTTGAAGCAGAAGATGCTGGAGAGCGTGTTGTAGTGGCAGCTTGGGGATTTTCCTGTTAACACAACATTGCATTTACTTCCCCAAGGGGGTAGGCGTGATGTGGAAATTCACTGTCTGGGCAAGCGATGGAAAAAATGGATTCCTCAAGGAGAGAACAGGTTGGAGTCTTATCGACTTCTGAAGTGGAAATTAGGGGAATAACCACCTAGACAAAGTTACAGATTGATACTGCATAGAGGATAATCACCATTAAACCATGGAAACATTCATCGACTACATATTACAGGTGGTTAATACAGACTGGGAATAGCCAAGACATTTCCCAATTACATGTTAGGTTGCCATTTTGACATGTATTGCAATTTTTCAAGTTCTACGATTTTGCAAATATCGTAATTGATTTTCTTATGAATCTAAATATATCAACTGAATCTCGTTTGCTTTGACGTCATGTGCATTCCTACAAACTATGATTTCTCATCATTGTTACGATAAACAGGAATTGATCACTTCAAGAATCATGATTCATAATTGAAGGTATTTCTTTCTCCCACAACTAGTCCCTAAAACACAGTTAAATCTTAATGATATATCAGCAGCAAACAATGGCTGAACTCCAGCCAAATTCAATATCAGAGCCATGCTGAAAATCAGGTAATCGGATTTCTGTTTTGGTGGTTGGATCACTGAGAACACATTAAAAAATAAGTTCATATAAGCCCTTCTTTTCCAGTAAATTTCAAGACAAAATCTCAAACTTTAAACATTATGTCTCACCGCTGCATTAACTTCCTTCTGGTGGATTTTTGAGAGCCATTTTTGCACTGAAAATGTCTGTTTGTCACAGAATGAAGGGCAATTGTGGTAACCCGGGAGCCGAGTAACGGATAAGCATCTTGTTTTGGTTGTAATGGAAGCTACGTGCAGAAGCTTTACTCTTTAACAGCAGACACTTATCTGTATGTGCTGCATGTGGATTGGGATGAGAACACTCCTCACCTGGAGTAAGAGAATCATTCAAAGCCTTTGAAGTGTAAATCAGATTAGTTAAACACGATCCAGAACACCAAACATCCAGGCTGACACTTCACACGCCATCACAGTAACACTCTGCTTGTATTCATTTTTTGGATGGTGTTAAAACTGCAGCAGCGCAAAAATGTTTGATCAAGAGAGCAGAATGACTGAAGAGTTTACAACCACATTCTGACGCAAAGTGAGGAAAGACATGAAAACAAATCCAGGCCAGGGAAATGAGGAACAGTAGTCCTTAGCGGCAGTCTACTCCTTCTCTCTCTTTATGCGGCACATAGGTCTGATATTGGCACAGTACATTACGAGAAAATCCAGGTTACGAATTATTCACAAAATTTTATTCCAGAAAACAAAATTACACTCACAGTACAGCGTTGACAAGATATCATTTCTCTAGGTTAAGAGTTTTTTTGAAATAATCATATAAAAATCCACACAGTGTGGCCATCTTTACAGATGCAAAACCTTATCACCAAAAATAGTTTTCGGTTGTAGTACCTCCTCAAGCCCACGTGAGTTATGCCAAGTGATTCAAAAAAAGGAAAATGGCAATATGGATGCTTGGACAGAACAAGTGCTTTCCCTGGGATCCAGGGAACCTGTCTGCAAACTCAGCAGCCATTTGTGGCACGCGATCAGCCACCACATAGCTGAACATCAAAACGGCCCCATCAGGCAACGCTTGAGCAAACAGCAACCCAACAAACCTAACCTGTGCTGGGGGAAGATTTGCCACAATACCTGGCTGAGAATGCAGATACAAACACTTGGTACAATTGAACATTGAATGTCAAACCCATGAGCATAAGTAATGACTAGGATTTGGGACAGAGAACCTTGAACTTCCTTTGATTCCAGGCACCACCTGATCATCCTGACCAGGTGGATAAGATGGAGGAACTTGAGGTCTTCAGCTTACCCTCCAACCATGCGGATCATTCATTCATTAATTTAAGTCAGACTTTCCCTTGGTGAAAGTCTGCTCACTACCTGAAACTAACGCTTCCTGCAAACACCACAGCGGTTGGGTCTGCCAACTGAAGGGTGTAACATTAAAATACAACAAACATCTTAGTTCCTTCCTGAGATTTCACAGTGCACATGTAAGATGCATCAGATGCATTTTTAAGACATTTGATATATTGTATTACATAAGGCTTCATTATAGTAGCTCAGTGGAAACTCTTTGGGCCTACCCCGCTGAGACAAATACCCTTCACTAGTAACTGACAAGACTGTGAAACCAGATTTTCATACATTTTAGTCCTTATAATGTAGCCTCTAAACTGTCTCATCGGGATTAACTGATCACAATCGAGATGAATCTACCAAATGGGCTCAACCTGTACTGTAGGTCCTAGCAGAGCTCTGACCTCTCCAGCACACAGTTCAGATCCATTCACTGTTTAAATCCAAATTAATGTTACTTCAAATTATTGGGAAGAAGCGTACATGAGGTGGTGCTGTGCAGCTGCAGCCATATCTGAGAGAAGCTACAAGCATGGCATGCAGACAAAGGCCACGCCGTGCCCGCAGTGATGGTGCCATCCGGCCTACGCCCGATCACCGCGACGGGGCTTCATGGCGCTCCAACGGCAGCTTCCACATATAACCTCGGTTCAAATAGCACGCAGCAGGCCTAACACACATCTCACTGCAACAGCTGGAGGAGCACACGGGCCCAAACTAGGACAGGCACCGGCTAGCCCCCATTCAGGAGCAGCCCCAACACGTGTCCCAGTACCCGGCCACACTGCTTTATCTTCAGGCGCGGTGGGTAGCTTAGCCTTATATTTGCCACCTAACTGTCAGGAAAATCCAAACATTAAACTACAAATTGACTAAATAGTTGTTAAGAAGAGAAATTAAAAGTAAAAACAAGCGAGAAATATGATCAAAAAGACGGGAGGGAGGGCGTCACGACTGAATGAGACAGAAGTAGGCTACACGGCGGCAGTGGCTAATTTCTGGAAACCTAAAGTGAAACAGCAATAGTAATTTATCCGAATGCTGTGACAGATAGACGTCAAATTAGTCTCTTGCAAACTGCCGAAAATCCATAAATTTCGAAATTATTTTCCAATTTCAAACCCAGATACAGACAAATGTGGCTAGCAGTTGCCAATTCATCAGGAAGTAGACGGAGCCGCAAAGCTCGACCTCATTAAGTAACACGATACAGGAATCACAGAAATCCTTGTAACTGATATTTATGGTAGTTTATCCGAAAAAATAACTCACCAGTGGGTCAATTATCAAAAAATCGTTGATTTAGAAACGAGTGA
This sequence comes from Brotula barbata, assembly GCA_900303265.1. Classification (NCBI taxonomy): domain Eukaryota; kingdom Metazoa; phylum Chordata; class Actinopteri; order Ophidiiformes; family Ophidiidae; genus Brotula; species Brotula barbata. Next base: position 5,582 of record OMNV01000279.1, on the reverse strand, counting down.
TTTCTTTGAATCACCTCGGTGGCTGCCAGAAACACTAGCGGCTTCACAACGTGACAGACTGTTCGGTAGCCGGTTTCAGCGACACAACCGAACGTGTCGTCCCGCCCCTTACAAGGTTTGAACCAATCAGATTCACCTGGATTGGAGCACACCAATCGCACCGTGCTACAGCTACAGCCCTAAAACAGCAGCCAATCGTAGCGGCAGAATCGGTACCTGGTGTCGCGAAGTGGACCAATCATGTTGCAATATTTGTCTCAGGGAGCATGGTTGAATGACTTTCATTGGAGAGCGGTGCACCAGAGGCGCCTCTCCGCTTGGGGGCGACAATACTGTACATGGTTTAATTCAATTAGGACGTGAACGGATGACGTCAAATTGTGACACTGATTTTGAAAATGTTTTAATGTACTGTATTCATGTCAATAATCAATTTCCAAATAAATAAGTAACTTTTGATAGATAGATAGATAGATAGATAGATAGGCTGTCACCTAACCCTGCCTCTGGAAATGGCTGACAGAAGTTATTAATGTCGGAAGGGCCATTATACTAAACCTAACCTATGTGCCTTAAAGTGCACTATTTAATTTTCCAGTGTTTAAGGGGTCAAATGTCAGAGAAAGGCTTGGCTGTGTCTGTGAAGTTATACTCCAACTCAGTCCTGCACTGAATCTGGTCCTTTACCCGTGGAGTTTGTGTGTTCTCCCTCTGTATGCAGGGCTTTCCTTAAGCAGCTCATTGATACGTTTTGGTGAACACTGAGCTTCTGGACAAGGATCAGTAAAGTGTAAAAACTTACACACAACGTATGAGGATGTTGTGAGTGGTGTTCTACATTATACTACTGACACAGCTCCGCCCTTGGATTCCAAGACATAGTGACAGCACCGCGGTTGGTTACACCCCATCTGTATTCTGACAAGGAGGCGGGCAATCCAAACGTCTACAACCATTCAGAAAAACATGGAAGAATCACTTCACCTATGTCTATGAGTCTATGTATTTTGGTTACGATGAAGGTTATGTGACCAATCACATTTTTTACTACGCTGGACAAAAAGAACAACTTGTACAATAACACACGAAAACTTACCTGAACAAGCAACAGAATAGTGAAACTTGTGGATTGTGTGATTAACAGTGAGCTCCACCCATAAAAAAAACTTCAACTGAAGGAATTGCACACACACACACACACACACACACGTCAGCCCTTTACTCCCCTCGCAGCCGCAGGGAGAAAGAAGCTGATTTGTGGAAGGGCCTCGTCTCTTGTTCCACATTCTTGGCACTGGAGTCTGGATGAGCGAGTGGGGATGGTAACTAGGTGCTCTGTCTCTCCCTCTGCTGTCTCCCATGGGACCATGGACAGCTTTGTGCACAGCCAACCCATGTAACACAGTAACACTTTCAAACACTTTTTCTAAATCAATGAGAAAATACACAGTATAAATGAACAATTTGTATACATGAACATGTTTTCTCTCAGATGTTTCATGTTGATGATATACATTATGTTACACTTTACAGTATACGTTTTGTCAGGTGTATGTAGCCACAATCTTGTAAGACAAAACACAGAATAACATTACATTTTTGTAGAAAATATAAACACAAAAACAAGTTGACAATACCTTAATAGATAATAGATAATAGATAATAATAGACAATATGACTAACAGCTAAATTTAGATTGTTAATATGATTCATGGCTGGAACAAAACATATTATACAGGCACTGGAGCAACCAATGAAGTCATTGTTATTATAATTATAACATTGTGCATGTTTTGTATTATAAAACAATATTTTGTCGGGGTAATTTATTCATCTATTTTCTCAAATCAATCATTTATTGCATTAAAAAACATTTAGAAGATTTCAAGCTTTCCCTCTACCTTAATTTTCTGAGAGATATTTTAAAATCAGGAAATTAATAGACACCAAAATATTCCATATTTTCCTAGATCATTTTTACAGTGATCTTGGTAATATCTCAATACCTTTAGTTAACACGGTCAGTCACTGTGAAAATTTCATTGATCATCGATTAGATCATACATGTCAATAGAATCAGTGTAAATAGGAGAAAGAAAAGCAGATATGAATGCATGCAGAGATTTCCAGATCTTTTATTCATGGTAAGACTTCGGTCGTGTTCTCAGCGTCAGTAGAAACATGGTAATAGTGAGAAAAACTCTCAGCCTGCGAGATTTTCCCTTCATCAAACTTCCACACAATATATGGTCTTTATTTTCTCAAATATCAGTACATGTGTGTCCTCGTTTGGGACACTGAATCTGTATGGAACACAATTAAAATGGAACAACTCTTAAAGCAGTAGTCAAAAGATGAATGCATCAAAACACAATGCAAAAGACATAAAAAAAAACACTAAAGGAGTGCAAAAACTAAAAAGCTCTTGAGTAGAAAGCAAGCAGAGGGATCGTTTATTTAGAAACTTTATTTTTGACTTTACAGTTTTGTCACCTGGTTCAAACTAATCGAATTGAAACCCTGAATAAACCACAACATATATCATAATGTCATCGACAAACATGAGTTCAGAATACATTTACATCTGCTACCAGAGGTGTTTAGTTTTCTTTAACTGGGCATTTCGATCAACAAAGAAGCGCTAAAAGTTGCATAAAGATGTTTTGTGATGTTTGTACAGACTGTGCACATCTTTCTTTTGTCGTCTTTTAGTGGTATAGGTAGGAAATGTCATTATTTAAAAAAATTAGAATGAAAAAAAATGCAATTAGCACCGTTACTGTGATTTTTAATTTAGGGAACAGCACCTTGCCCCATTAGTAGCCACTAGGAGGTGTTATATTGCTGCTGGTCTGAAGGACTTAGATGACGAGGTCTTTGTCCACGTCCTCTGCAAAAACATACAGACAACGCAGCACATGATCAGACTGTAGCACACGGTCCCCTTAAACCGCTCAGTGTAGAAACGATGGATACTCACGCTCCTTGATGCCGAAGCAGGCGGCCCACTCCTCCAGGGCGATGTAGTTGTCGCTATCGGCGTCGCACTGCTCGAAGAATCGGGTGGTGCAATGCTCCATGGGAATGAGGGGAGCACGCAGGGGGGAGAGCTCTGTGTGGGTCAGGTAGCTGCAACGCAAACACACCGAGCAGAACACATCAGCAAACATAATACACGCCAATGTGACAGAGTTCCTTTGTTTTGCGTTTTTTTCTTGAAGCGTACCACCCTGAACGTAAAGACACCAAAGTCTGAAGAATTTATCTCAGACATTCAGAGCAAATGTTAACACACCTGAATGAACACATTTTTGACTCTGGTCTAACCGAGGACCGGATATCTGAGGATATTAATTTCCATCTAAGTTTCCATTTTCAATTTTTTCAAGTTTGTTTGCAAGCTTCAATTTCCGTCAGTCCAAACCAAGCAGCTGTCAAAGGTTTGACCGCTGCTGAGATGTTTTCGTATTCTGTCTTTTCTATACAAACTGAAGTTCTGAAATAAAAAGACAGCAGCAATGAGCAAAAACAGGTAAATAAACATTCACCATCCTAACTTTCACAATGAAGGACATGAATATCTGCTCTGCAGCGTCTTGATATGTGCATCATATTTGTTTGTGAGCAGAAACTGGTGAACCCTCTTTACTTCCCGCCTTACATATCTTAACCTCTTAGTTATGCATTAGTTTTAGTTTAATCCAACTTTTAACGTGCATACGAATGATGAAAATCAATTAAAATCTTGCTGCACTGTGTCAGTTTCCTGAGAAACTTTTTGTCTACTGTTTTAGCCTCCGCCCACATACCCGTCGACGGGGTGCTGGTCCAGCTGGCCGAACTGCCAGTGGACGGGGAAGATGTACATGTTGTAGTTCTTCTGGAAGTCGTGGGCCAGCAGGTCCAGGGAGTGCTCGCCAGCCTGCAGCCTCTTCTCGTTCTCGAAGATCTTCTTCACCTGGAAGATCAGACAGAAACAACGTACATTAGCAAGAAATGCAATTCATTTGCAGACACGAAAATAATTTGACCCTTGCATTCGTGTCATAGGTCAAATCCTGCAGCCTGATTGGAATTCCTATAGGACAAATGTTGGTAGCTGACTGGTTAATGATTTCAGGAAAATAATTACCGTAAAAAAAAACTGTAAATATGACCCTGACACACGTGTGTCATAGATGATTTGACGCTCACATACCACGTCACGCATTCAATATTTTGGTAGCAGATGCCAAATCTTGGTAATCAGTACATTTTTGATTTTTGGTAGAAGTCTGATGTACTATAACTGCTAAACTTGAAAAAAACCTGAAAACTTGACCCTCACACATGAATGAAGCATAAAATGGTGCAGCCACAGGTCTCCCTTACGATCGTCCATGGCGACGCTTCAGGAAGTGGTGCTGATGCTGTGATCATGACAGCATTAATACAACAGATATGATCGGTATGTGGATGATGATGAGGATGAGGATTTCTCCTTTCAGCCCACACAGTTTTCCTACCCTGCCGTTGACTCGAGCGTTTCCTGAGTAGTCAACATTCTTTCTCCAGTCTTAATTTGACCCACTTTGTACTTGTGGTCAGACTTGCGCCTTCTCTGTCCCATGCTTGTTTGAATAAAGCTTTTCTCTGGTACTGGAGCGGATCTCTTTCATGTATCCGTCCCCTCAGTTTGACTGAATTACACCGTCAAACAGTTTAGAGTAGACGTTGATAAAGACACGTGTATATAAATACACTGTATTTATGAGAAACCCCAGTTAATACATTTTACCTTTTATAAATACTTTTGACTCTTTCATGCTCAAACAATACTTTTGTATTTGGATCTCACAAAACCAGTGAACCAATGGACTCGTACACGATGGATTCCTTCTTACGTCCTGTAAGTTGTTATGTTGATGTTTGCCTTTTTTGACGGTATTTGTCTCATTATGTTTTTGGATGATTTGGTGCAGAATGTTAAATGCACTCATTCATCCTTTATAATGCCCCTCTGATAATGACCAGGCTAGTGGCCCCTTTTATACTCCATCCTCAGGTGGTGTGAGTGATTCCTTACCCTGAGCTTCTGCTTCTCCGTCAGCAGGTTGTTTTCCTCGTCACGCTCGTACAGAGTAACCAGCACGTTCTTCAGCCAGTCCCTCATACGCAGAGGGAACTCGTTCAGCTCGCTGTCCATGCAGGGCTCGATGTCTGCAGAGAGACAGCAAAGTTAGAACAAACGCAAGAAAAACAACCATTCAATTCAAGCTATCATGTGCTGAGACAAGAGCGAGAAAAAAAGTCAAAAAGCAAAAAAGACATGGATAACAAGTTGAATCAATGACCACCAGAGGCACTGTAGAGCAAAGTTTCACTTGTGTCTGATGCCCTTCAAGACAAGATAAATTGCATCCACGGTAATAATCCTCGTCTAAACACCCTCTTTAGTTCACTTCATCTCATGCCCTATTACCTCTCGGTAACCTTTTATAAATGTGGTTTTGTGACTAAGACCGTGTTCTCCGTGTGGACCCTTCAGTCCAGACTGATCTGCACAGTGTGAGAATGCAGCTGCATGTCTGGACGGATTCCTC
>OMNV01000277.1:98735-120082 GCA_900303265.1 Brotula barbata | reverse complement strand
GGATCTGCCACCAGCTCGGACTGTGACGATCAGACTTCAAACCAGGGAGACAGTGAGTCTGTCGTTACCACAGCAAGTGACGATCTGACATCAGACCAGGGATCCGGTGATTCTATCACTAGCTCAGAGAGTGATGATCAGACCACAAGCATGGGCGGTAACGATTCTGCCACGACTTCAGAAAGCACTAGTCAGACCACAAATCCAGGAGACAGCGGATCTGCCACCACCTCGGACAGTGATGATCAGACTTCAGAGTCAGCATCCAGTGAATCTACCACTAGCTCAGACAGTGATGATCAGACCACAAGCTTGGGTGGCTACGAGTCTGCTGTTACCTCAGCATGTGACGATCAGGAGTCCAGCGAGTCTGCCGTTACCTCAGGGAGCGAAGATCAGACCTCAGACCAGGGATCCAGTGAATCTACCACTAGCTCGGACAGTGACGATCAGACCACAAGCATTGGTGGCAACGAGTCTGCCGTTACCTCAGCATGTGATGATCAGGAGTCCAGTGAGCTTGCCGTTACCCCAGGAAGTGATGATCAGACCTCAGACCACGGATCCAGTGAATCTACCACTAGCTCAGATGGTGAGGACCAGACCTCAAAACAGGAAGACAGCGAGTCTCCCACCTCCTCAGACAGTGACATTCAAACCACAAGCCAGGGAGGCAGTGAGCCTTCCTCAAGTTCAGAGAGTGATGATCAGACCCCATCCCAGGGATGCAGCGAGTCTGTCATCAGCTCAGGAGGAGACCAGCAGGACTCGAACTTCAGTATCAGTGAAGACAGCTCCAACCCCAACAGCAATAGACGCAGCTCCAATTCAGGAGGAAACCAGCATGACTCCAGAAGCAAGCCACATCATTCTAAGGTAGCAAGAGAATATGATTGTGTCAGTTCTGCCTCACGTTTCTGCCAGTTCAATCTGACTTGAATATTAAGTGTGTCTCTGCTGCTGGAATATAGCTTGCATATTACACTTGACTATTTTCAACTGCAGATGTATTTTCAGATTTAATTGCCTTAGCGTGGACGTTGTCACAGATCTCAGAAATGAAGCTTACTTATATCACAACCATTGACCAGAATCATACATTTAACATTTTTCTTATGCCAATTCAAGTGTAAATTATTACTTTAAGCGTGATATTAATAATTACTGACTTTCTTTTTAAATTCTTTCACCTACAGTCCAACTAAAGGATTTGCCCGTCGCAACCAAGACCAGTCGAAAGGGAATTCGTGTTTTGACTACAAAAGTATGGTTTGGATGCAAATGCCATTTTGTACGTAATCTGACCACTAACTCCATAATGACTTAACACTTTGCAATAGAAATGTGAAATTAAACCTTTACTGTAAATCTTTATAATTTTATTTAATAGTTTAAAACTTAATGTCAATAATTAAATTGTAAACCCATAAATCAATGCTGTATCATCATCTTCTGACTTGAAAATTTTGCTGCTATCTCTCTAGTGGGATTACTGCCCATCACATTATTCGTTAACAAAAATTGTTCGCTTAATTTGTTCAGCAACTTTCACTAAGACATGCTACTTAACTCCTACTACTGCTACTAGAATAAATTTGTTAGAATGCAAAGACTTGCCATGTGTGTTTCAATATACATTCTGAGATTGTGCAGACCACAGCAGAGGTGGTCTATAGACTGCTGACAATATACGTTCATGTTCACTTTGATAGCAAAACAGATCCCCTCACCAAAGTTGTATACATTTTTATTATATTATATTATATTTATTATAACTCCAATCATCCATTATATATAGCGCTTTCGATATCAGGGTTGGAGTCTATCCAAGAAGTCATTGGGCCAGAGGCAGGATACACTCTGGACACGTCACAAGGCTGACACACAAAGAGGCAGACAACTCAGTCGTACTGCCATTCAGACCTATGGTCGATGTGGACACTCCAGTTTACCTAAGCTGTGTGTCTTGAGAGTTGGGAGGAAACCAGAGAACCCGGAAAACACCCACACAGACATGGAAAGAACATGAAAACTCTACACAAAAAGGACATGATCAGCCTGGGATGCGACCCACAACCTTCTGGCTGAGGCAACAGTGCCAACCGCCAACTGTCAGGTCAAATTCCAAATAAGTTGCAAAATAAGTCAATAACACTGTATTTGTGGAAATACGTTTCAAAACAATCGTGAGTATACTGCACGAAATATCATGTACATACATCTTCCTAGCTCCAGCTGTAGGACAGGTCAAGCAAGTTTCTGGGGCCCAGCAGATGGTGCCATTTCCATCAAATATGGCAGGACTATGTTGGAAGTCAAGCAAATCTGTCATTTCTGTTCAGATTCACATTCGTCTTTACATGAACGGAAACATAGCATTCATTATTCTAACATTCATGGTAACTCAATATTACGAAGACCAATGTTCTGAATTTAAACCTGGATTTACTACGATAATTAAACACTGTCATAAAACGTTTCTTCCATCAGTGTTTCACAAGAGAGAAAAATTGAATGGTCAGCACCCGCTGTTTCTGAAGGGTCTGCAATACAAATTTCTTGTGCCGTAAAAATGTAGATGGAGAAGTGTCAGTAGAGCATGCCAATGAGTACGTCCCTTTTTGACCACTTGAATGGTTCAAATCTTCAGAGGCCTTGTTTGCCTACCACTAAATATAATTGATGTCTGCATGACTTTATTTTAATCTACCCAAATCCTGTTTTGGCTCAGAGTTTCACTGACATGTTAATTAAGTGAAAGTTCTGTGACTTTACAATTTCATGTTTTTCAGTTTGTTGAACAAGAACTGAACTAGTTCAGCAACATTTTTTGTAAGTTGCAGCATTCTGGAAATAGTTGATATCCACTTAACAGGTCTGTCCTTGAATGGACCTTTTGCAAAATAAATTGAAAAAGCCTCTAAAAGCTACTGTACATATGGTGATATGTTTATTTGGATACAAATACGTTTAACTTTACTGTCGGCTCAGAATGTATTCCCAGAAACATTTTATCCTGAAATATCTGAAAGAATGTTGCTGAGGTACAGATGTAGGGTATTGTGAGAAAAAATAGTACCCTCAGGAATATTGACATCCTTCATCATTGTGGCATTACCTTTCCGCCAGTCTATCTAGCTATCTATTTATATAGCCTTTATCTCACATGACCCCTTGTTTAAAGCCTTACACAGCGTTTGTTAGCATGTAAATTCACCTTAAATTGCTTGGTCTGTTCTACCTTCCACCTCTAACCTGTCTGAGTTCATTTATGTTGCTGGACGAGTGTCATACTCCTCTGTCAGTCGTTGACATAAATCAGAATCTGGTTACTCAGTTACCTGCGCGCCCGCGTACATAAACTCTGCGTGAGCGCGAGCGCGGGTTGATTTACTGCGTCGTCACAGTTCCCGCGAGATCTGAATTGTTTGCATGTCCTCGTCGTCGCGAGCATCGCGAGGTTTGATCAGCTGTTCAGTCTATTTTTTTTTTTTTTTTTTTTTTTTTTTTTTTTTTTTAAAGACTGGTGCTAGTCGGGTAACACGTGGGGAGGAGAGACTGACTTTCCACGGGGACGCGTTAGAAAAACTGACTTTGTATCATATTAGTGTCGCTCTCACCGTGGCGGCACCGAGCACCGTGAAATACTGTAAGTAAGACGAAAAATCTAATGGAGAAAGTGCGGCTTTGCACATTAGAGGACGGATCATGCTAGCTTGTAGTCAACCTTAGTAACTGCATCATGTTCAGACAGCATGACTTAGTTCAAATCCACTCAGGGCTGCAGCACACACACACACACACACACAGCATATTAAAGTCAATGTATGGACGTTTCCAAACGAGTGGGTCCAGTGGGTACAGCTGCTGTGCCATCTGTGGAGTGTAGTAATCCCGTGTCATTGAGACAGTAGCCTACACATCTTTCAGTCACTGATGCGAGCTACAGCTAGCTGCTATCCCGGTTGTGTAACAGAAATGGTTTCAATTCTTTTGCTATCGTGGCGCCTACTTAAGTACCACCAGTATTGTTGTGGGTTACTCTCTAATAGTAATAAATGCATATACGTTGTCAGCAGCAGGAAAGCAGCTGCTAGCATTTCCACCGGCTGGCTAATAAGCACAGGTGAAGGTCCGAGGCCCGTAATACGGGGCAGAATTACTGCCTTGCTTTGGCTTGAATGTCCTCTATTTCTGCGACAGTGACCACAAACCTCTGGTGCGTTTGACTGCGTTTAAAGCTGAATCATTGCCCTTGTGTTGTGGCTTAATGTTAACAATGATCACTAGGTGAGCGGAAACTGCTAAATGGCCTTAAACACGAGGCTTAAACAATGTCTGCAGCTCATCTCGAACGGGAGGTAATGTAAACGATGGGCTGTACTTTGGAGTGCGTGGACCTTTGGGTTCGCTTTCATGTTATATCGTGTTTTTCCACTGTGAAGATGATGTGCTAACCTGCTAACTTCACAGTTTGTAGCCTGCACTGCGGCCTACCAGCCATGCCTCATTCCCATTGCTGTAGGTCACAACATCGCGCTCCTATACCGGTGCCATTCCTGGCAGCGTTAGTTTAATTTCCACTCGTAGATAAAACAAATCTGTTTTTCCAACTTTTTACTGGCAAACATGTTCTGGGTCAGTACTTAAATCCCTCCACGTAAAGAGTATTGTGTACATTTCGGTTTGTGAAGTGTCCCTAGCGTTTCTGGTATAGTGTGAAGTTCCAGTTTCTATTTGTCTTTATCGCTTGCTGCTTCCCACTACTCCGTGACTTTTTTTATTTCAAAGATGGCTGTTTTAAGCAACATATTTTGTATCAGCTTAGTTTAGTATTTTCACGGCCAGTGCGAATTGCGTACTCTTCAAACTGCACAGAAACTGTCACAGTTGTACGTGCAGTTTTCACGTTGTGGCGTAGCATGCTAAATTGCTAGCTCCCTCGTTCTGTCTGTTGTGTTGTAGTAGCACTGTGACGCCAATGTTTACTAGTCAGGAGGCTACACGCCGCACTACACAGCGCTAATGGGATTATTGTTGGAACTAAACACACCCTCGTTATGCACAGCGTTAGCATGTAGCAATGTGACGCCAATGAAAGTTAATTGATGGACACTAGACAACACAGGACAACGTAACTTCCCGTCGTGTATCGACAAAAGGTTTTCGTGTGTTCGTCTTCTTCGTGGGCTAAATGGAAGGATTACGTTCCGTTGTAGCCGTTTATAGTTATGGTAGCCACGTTACTCTGTGTTCTATGTTGTCACCGGACCTAGCGTAGCCAATGTTATTGTATCAACATGTAATATCATTACGTCTTACATGTGATACCAGGGTCATACGAAGGAAACGGGTATTATTCTGGAATTTGACCTCTATGCTGTAGTTTAAGCTAATTAATAACAGTTCCCCGTTGGAATTGTATTTGTTTGTACTCGTTTCATAGGTGAAGTTATGATAGCAAAGTGTTTGTTTCTTAAAAGTACATTTAGTTGTTCTCTGTATTTCGAAGCAATCCTTGGACATCAGATGTAATTTTTAAGCAATGTAACATTAAATTGCCATGTTTAGACCACCAGTTACAGATGTCTATGGCAGTAGGTGGTGATGACAGCAGCCTTTTGGTAGTTTCTTTACTTGGAAGGTGTGCAGAGACTACTGTGAACCTTGTGTAATAAGCTACTTAGGCTTCTGGTGCTCAGTATCTTGTATTGTTTATAACATGTACCTAACACCTGACTCCTGCACTATTTAACCTGTCATGGCCATAGTCTGAATCTTGACTTTCAGCACAAGTGAAGAAGTAATGCACACAGATGTGCTGTATAAAGAAGGCCCTGCTTCTAACTTGTCCAGCAACCAGCCAACTTCAGTTGTAACCTTGTTCAAGGTGAATGTGGTAGATAGGGAGGCCTATCATTTCATAAGGTATGCTGTCTTGTGTAAAGCTTATAAGCACTTATATATTATTTTACTTATTTTAAACATGAAATATTTCCTCTTTTGCTGGAGAATCCCACACCACTTGTTTATCCCCATTGATATTTACAATCCTAATTAGTATTGTGACTGTCCTATTTCGAAAGTAACCAGTTGATTTACTGTGTCGTCATTCCTGTTCCTTCGAGACCTGAACTTGTTTGCATGGCCTTGTGGTCGCGAGTATAACGAGGTTTGATCAGCTGTTCAGCCTTTTTATTTTTATTTTTAAAGACTGGTACTAGTCAGGTAACACTGTTGTACATAGAGGAAAGCAAAAACAAGCACACTGATTGGCCCACACACCTTTACTACATTTTACAAAGCTTTATTTTTGTCTGATTTGATCACATCAGGTCACCTTGACATTTGGATCTTAACTATAACCATAAATCCATCCATTGCTTTTTTTATTGTGCAGAACGTTAATTACTGCACAATGACAAATTATAGCATACATCATGTGTGCTATCAAAGTCTTAGTCATATACAATTTTCGGATTATGTTGGCGTCAGTCATTTTTAGTCATTAAGGTCATACATAACTGTAGGTGTGCTGCTTGGGTTACAAATGTTCCAAATGTCCACCCTCATCGATTAGATCATCATCATAAACTATCACAGCTCGTATTTGACGGCAAATTTTCACTTGCCATACTTGGGGTTAGGAGAAGAAATCAGTTCTGATGAATTGCAATTACTGACAAGGAATGTCACACATCTGAAGGTTTGATACTTGATTGATGATTGATACAAGCATTGTTAGCTGCTGTTAGTTACTAACGCAATTATGCAGGCAGATTTCCTTGATTGGTCAGACTTGTCAAACAAATCCGCTGAAGTGAATAATCAAGTTATAAATAAACACACAAGAAGCTAGAAGTTGTTTCATTTAAGTATAAATGCTCTATTTCCAACAGATAGAAATGCACTTGGAGTTAAAAATTGTCTACCCACTCCATGATGTGAGTTTGGTATAGTCTTTCCAACTACTTTGGGAGTGAGTCATTGTAGCCTGAATAATTCAAGAGAAGTGTGCCAGCTTGGGTACATGCTGTGTCTGTGCCATCTTGTCCAAATGTTCACATTTATTTCACAGGGAGTACCTGGTAGTCAAGGAATTCCTGGAGTAACACATGTTTTGAGAGATATTTGAGAATACTCCACATGGGCCACTTAATGTAATTAAAACAAAGCGTGTGCTCCAATGAGTAACCCAGATCCCATTAGATGATTTCCAGTGGACAGCAAACTGTTTTCTGCTATAAATAATAACATTAACAACCCAGAAAGAAAAGCAATTTATAGGTTATGAGAACACACCTGGAAATTATCAAAAGCAATGGAGTTCTCCAATAGTGCAGTGGGAACTGTACCTACTCATGTTGTAGGCACAGCTCCTGTTGTGATTACGCTATCACAGTCACCATAAAGCCACTAGATCTTTCCTTCTTGTCGGTTATATCCAGAATGCTGTTGCTAACCTGCAGCATGGCTGTGCTTGATTATCCAGAGCAGGTGGGAGTGCCAACAGCCATAGAGGTCAAAAGTCCAGGTTCACATGTGCTTACACTATGACGGTCTCCATATATATGAACCTATGACCAGCTGCCAATGAGAACTTTGACTGGCAGCATGGCAGAATGTGATTGAGTCACGTCCTTCCCATGTGATGCATTACGTCTTTGTGGGGGCAGGCTCACCCAGTTCTGTTAAGGAAAGGCATGTGTAGATGGCCTTTTTTTAACAGAGTGTGAGCGGGATCTCCTGCCCGTCGGCACTCCAGAAACTGAGCATGCTCAGCTTAAAAAGTGCTGTTTTGCTGTCACTAATTAGAGCTGATTATCTACATAGAGGGGAATTGGTGGATGATTGTAAGACCTAAACAGCTGCCTTTATTCTTAGATTTTCTTATTTCTCAGGTTGTTCAAGTCCTCAATCCTCAAGATGTCAGCAAGAAATAAACATGAAAGAAGTTGAGGCACCAAACCCCCAGATAACTCAGCAGTTGTCGAGGTGGAGGACAGAGAGGCTGCAGGTTTTGAGTACATGGCAGTCCTGTCCCAAAGAAAAACCTGCAGACTCTTGGCTGTTTGTAGCACATGGTTTGACATATGCACTTAAGTGCACATTTGCATATTTCGTCATGTTAAGGTGAAAGGCACGTACACAGAAAGTAACTGAATAAACATTTTAATCTTATCGTCAACATACAGATCCAAATCAAATAGTTCAGTCTTGTGTCAAATGGAAAATGACCTTGAGCCAATCTAACCTGTGTATTTTTAACTTCTAGGTGTAGTTGCCAGTGCCCTGGGGAAATGCCGCTGAGTTTTCGTTCTGTTGTGCCCTTTACACTGCCTGGAGTTGTTGCACTAATTGGCTGGTGGTGGTACATTTCACGGAAAAAAGAGCGGCTCACCAATCATGACAGCCCAGAGGGGTCACCAGCCACTATGGGTCTGCGAACCTCTCCAGCACAGGGTAGCAATGGTTTAGTTGAGAAAGGCACTGTATCCCCCACAAATGACAAAACAGAAAGCCCCACCCACAGACCTCCACAGGTCCACGACCCGAGAACAGAACAGGTCATTTCGCAGATTGACCTTGGGGAGTCTGAAGCATCACCATCATTGGACCAATTCTCTGAAGATGTAGCCCCTCATCTTGACAAGATGAGAGCATCGGAAGTCTATAAACCCTCAGTGTTGACTGTAATGCCACCACGCACCGATGAAAGCTCGCACATGTCACGGAAGGTCGAGAAAGACCCAGAGAAAAGCTTACCCCCTGAATTGATAATTGCACCTGAGAAAGAAACAATTAAAGATGCAGCCCGTGCTCCAGACCCATCTGTAGAAGCCACCATTGTGCCCTGCTTGTCTGCCCAATTTGCTGAAGTCATCAGTACCTCTCCAAGAGCAGCAAATCTTTCCCAAGCAGAAAGGCCTGAACCTGAGGGTGAAGTTGCAAAGCACGAAAGCCCAACCACCACGCAAGATGAAATAGTTGCTTGTGAAGTTACTCCATCCAAAGCCCAGAGAGCATTCATATCAGAAGCAGACTCTGTAGAGACACCTCTGTCAGCACAAGGTTTCCACAAATACATGCTAACCAGTACACCTAATTCCATTGCTCCAACTTCCACAGCCCTGACCACAATACAAGACTTCACTACTCCACAAGTGGCCCCAGAGGACATTCAAATAAACAGTACCAACAGTGAGGAGCAGGAACTGGAGCTACTTGCAGCTGGACTCATAACAGAGGTTATCTCTGCAGCTACCCAGGAGGTGCTTGGTGTTACCAGCTACCAAGTAGTGGACATAAGCCAGCCTGACTGCAGTAGCAGCATGCCACTGGCCAGTGGCCGGCCAACCTCCCAGCTGGAGCCAGTAACAACAGCACAGCAGCAGCAGCTCCCACTGACAAGTCCCTCTCAGACAGGCTGTGAGTTAAGAGAGGGACAGTTAGCAGAGAAGCAAGAGCATGGGATGACTAATGGCTGCGCCTCTGCTCCAGTTTGGGAAGCTGCTGAGGTTAGTCACATGGTAAATCAGACAAAAAATACACAGACGGGGGGACACATGGCAACACCATTGCACCAAGCATCACAAGGTGCTCCCCTGTTAAACATGAAACTGAAAATGGACACGGGGGCCGCACTGGCCGAGGACTCAGCTTGCAGCACTTGCCACTCTGAGGATGGCATCAGCAGTGAAGACCTCCCGAACAGCATGTTTGACAGCAAAATGGAACTTATACAAGTTGCAGATATTGCAGAGATGTCCACAAAAGAAGCAGCAGAGTCTTGGGCAAAGGCTGAGACAGCCACAGAGGCATCAGTTTTGGCCTTAACTGAAGAAACCTCGGTGGATTCTGTATGTGACATAAAAAGGCTGAATGGAATTGGCATGAGAAATGGAGCTCATGGGACAAGTGAGGTGGAGACGGATCAATCTGGAGGTGAGCTATGAATGAGTATTGATTTGCTTTGTTAGTAAACTTGAAAACAAGCTGTCATGATTTACATCTCATGATTTACATGGGAAAAACATGATGGCTGAGATTTTTAAGTGTTTCACACATACTCCTATCATGTATTGATATAATGATGTCACACTATTATATAACATTCAGCTAATCAGCATCGACCGTTGAGCAGATCAAATTGACGTTGACATAGATGCCAAGTTGTAGTTAAGATGGCACTATAGATGTCCCAGGAAAGGAAATGTGTATTGTGTATTTTTTTTTTTCTCCCTCGATTTTTGTGTACACGGTCACACACCTAATCAGGACATTTACGTAGTACTTCCAGTGGAAGCAAATGGATTACGATCTTGGTGAATGTGTGTTGTCAACGCAAGGGTTCAAGTGTGAGTTTGTATGCGTCGGGGCATTTTTCTCTTTAATGCATACATAAGTAATAGTGCGGGCTTGGTACTGAACTAAACGTAAATTCTTTCAGCATTTGCTGGCAAAATATTTTTGTAACAAAGTATTGGGAAGTCTACTGCAATACCCACCCCAATGACAGGCATATTAAAGGGAGACTTACCATGTGGTTGACAACTGTTGACCATTATCATTCCCTGTTGTTGTGTTTTCGGTCAATGCTAATGTAAGATATTGCGAGTGAGGCAGTATCTTCGGGAAATCAACAATTTCTTCCAAATGTGTCCAATGGCACAAAATGTTCGCAGCTGTTTAGTCTGATCATCTCACTGATGGTCTTGTTTGACTCCACTCTTAATAGGCTGAGTCCCAAGCATTGTCCCTGCTGTTCATACTGCTGTAAATGTGGATATTGTTTGTGAGAGTGAACGTCTGTGTCCAGGTTCCGATGTAAACAGCATGGACTCGGTGGATAGCGGCTGTACTATGGGCGTTGGGGACGGCCAGAGTAACCATGCTACCACCCTCAGCTCTGAGCTCATCATTTGGGAGATAGAGGTGCCAAAGGTGAGTATGCACAGCTGACACACTGAATAGTTACAATACTGCATGATGTCACTCAATAGCTTTTGGGGTGACAACATATCTTCATGTAGAGCATAGGACACTAAAACTCGCAATACAAAAGGCCTTTAAATCCAAATGTGAATACAGTTGGAATAAGACCCCATCCTATTAGTATGGTCAAAAATAGTTGTTGATTGAAATATCAACATTTTGCAGACAGTTGCAAATTATAGACTTATTTGTTAAATGTCTAAACACACAATGAAATTGTAACTGTGGAACTGTATGGATTCTATACTTCAAAATCGTGCTCATTGCCTGCTTGCGCCAACATTACCTACCTTACCTTTAACTATGCAAATGTAATGTGTGATTAGGAAAACAACTAACATTTTAATGTGGATTTTGCATAAGCCCTCGCATTTCTTTGGCTGTTAGACAAATCCGCCTCGTGTCTCAGCTGTATCCTTCATGACTATTCTGTTTGTGTAGTATATTTGTGCAGAAGACATGCGAGTTAAATTAGTACATAATGTTAGAATCCAATATCGTTTGAGACATGGTGTCTTATTTAATCTAAACAGTCCAGACTAGTCTGTCCACAGTTGGCCCCAGGACCTAAACTCTCCACCTTTCAAGTATACAAAAAAAAATCAAGATCTTATATAAATTAGTCGGGGGGGGTTCTCATGACGTAAAACCTGAAAACATTTTCATTAAAGAGTTTCATTGTCAGCTGTCTAATTGACATGGTATTGTGTTCTTTGTCTCCCAGCATCTTGTGGGACGGTTAATCGGGAAGCAGGGGAGATATGTGAGTTTCTTGAAGCAGAACTCTGGTGCAAAGATCTACATTTCCACCTTGCCTTACACACAAGAGTTCCAGATCTGCCATATAGAGGGTGAGTCAGGTGTCACCTCTTTTCACCGATCATTGAGGATTGCATAAATGGGGAAATTACTTGCGAATGCGAATTAAGTCATGTGAAACCTTTTTTTCTTCCTCCCTTTAAGTTTGAGTGTGAAAGGCATAATAAGCCTGCATTTGTAACACACATTTTTTGACTGACATTATTTTGCTAAACATTTGACCTTACCTGTTTGTCATGATGCTAGCTCTCAGGCTTTTAAGTTCTCATGAGTATTTCATAGTGTACTTCTTTTTTCATGGGGGTGGGTCAAATGACTATACACTTGGTGCATTGAAAACTATTGTAAACTATTTATCAATTTAAATGATTTCACTTGAAAATCAGTACATCAATCTACGTGCATGTAATGGTTCGCCCTAAGTTTGAAAGTTCCTTGCATTATGAGGCTTGATGGGGAACTACTGAACTATCATCTTGGTAGCCTAGAAGTTATTTTAATGAAATACACTGCATGGCCAAACATATGTGGTCAGCTGACCATCACACTTGTATGAGCTTGTTGGACATTCCGTTCATGTGCCTTAACATGGAGTTGTCCCTCTCTTTTGGAGTGGGTCTGTGAATTTCTACCCATTCAGTTAAAATAAAATAGTGTTAAAATAGTATTTGTGAGGTCAGGCACTGATGTCGGACGAGAAGGCCGGGTTCGCAATCAACATTCCATTTCATTCTAAATGTGTTCAGTGGGGTTGATGTCACAGGTTCCTCCATGCAGGACAGGGCCATCCCCAAACTGTTGCCACAAAGGTGTATGCATGCGGTTGTATATAACTTTATATACTCTAGCATTAACATTACCCTTCTCTGTAACAAACCCTGAAAAACGGTCCAGATCATTACCCATCCTCCAGTAAACTTCCCCATTGGCACTATACATTCCAGTAGGTGATGTTTTCCCTGCATCCACTGAACCCAGATTCATCAATCTGACTGCCAGATAGTGAAGCGTGATTTCGCTCCAGAGAACATGTTTCCACTGCTCCAGACTCCACTGCTGGTGTGCTTAACAGCACTCCAAGCCACCATTGCCAATGACATTTTCAAAAGTGGCTTCCCATGACTGTTTGAAGTCAAAGAGTTCTTCAGTGTGACGCATTCTACTGCCACTGTTTGTACACGGAGATTGCATGGCTATGTGCTTAATTTCATATGCTTGTTTGCAATGGGTGTGGCTGAGACACTCGGTCATTAGTGAATGTACACATACTTTTGGCCATACAGAGTATGTAGAAGTCAAACTTACTGTAGGTACTGAAGTCAGCTTTGCTCAACTGTGTCTTGGATGGAGATAATATAATAAAATTAAGTTGTGTTTGAACTTCCTCTAGGCACGCAGCAACAAGTTGACAAAGCTCTATCATTTATTGGGAAAAAGTTTAAAGATCTGGATTTGACCAATCTGTATGCACCGCCTCCACCCCCACTCACGTTGCCATCACTTCCCATGACGTCTTGGGTAAGAAAAGTCTCTGGATCCTAAATACCACCATGCAAATCAGTAATTGTTCAACAGGTATGAAAGGCATTGGCAGAAGTATTTTTTTTCACCAACAATTGGGTCAGTGTTTGTTCTCATCTATTACATTTACAGTGACTTATCTGGATATAAAAGGCACTCCTTAGAGTGTTTTGAGCAGAGAAACACCACCAAAAGGACAGTCACCGTTAGTTAGTTTTTTGCTAGCTAACTTTGACTTCAGGCTTGAGGATGGACATTAGATATGTTAGATAAGTATTTCCTTCAAATTCTGCCATAATCAAATACAAATTGTTGCTTGCTTCGCAAAATGCACATCAAAAATTTTGCTGCGATGTCCGAGGAGCGCTTGCATTCAACTGGAATGAAGGATCGCTTTGTGTAGTAAAGGTTATGACAGGTTTTGAATTATTCTATAGAATAAATGGAAGAACAAGGTAACATTGCAAAAAAGCTGAGCTTGTCTTGAAGTGCTTTCAATTAATGGCCATTTCCAGCTCACTGCATTTCTGCTACATCGTCTAGTGTGATTTACTGCAACTAGATTTGATAAAAGAGCACAGTGACATTGCTCAAGTTTATTTGCTAGTATGTGGCTAATGGAAACATGGTCTAATTTACATTTTATTCATGCAATTTTTTAACCATTCACAATTGTGTTCACAAACGAGATAGACATGTAGCCACTGTTGGTGGTGGCGTTCCAGAGAGGTATGTGTGTTTTCATGCCACTCTCCATGGGAGAGAGCAGCAAGGGGTCAAACCGGAGATCCTGAGTGCACAGGAGGACGTCTGACACACTAGTTAGCTGACTGAGGAGCTTTATAAGGTGCTGGCAGCACATTTCTCAGATATAAATAAATATAAGAATATTAAAATTTACAGTCAGCGGAGGAAAGCATGTTATGTTTTTGTAAATCCTGGAAGTTGCAAAGTCTAAAATCCCAAATTCCCACAGTTTCACGTGGATGGCGAGTGTTCATTTCCTAAATTGAACTATCTGCCAGTGCGGGCCCTAGATTTTGCTTGATTGCAACCATGTTATCAGCTAGTTTTTCAATCTATGGAGTTGTTTAGATTTTCTGTAATTTTGCAGACTGTAGCTATGTAATGAAATAGTAACCATCCCCCCGCTTTCTGTTTCTTCCAGCTTCTTCTCCCGAGCGGTGTTACCGTTGAAGTAATAGTAGTGAACATCGTGTCAGCTGGTCACGTCTTTGTCCAGCAGCACACACATCCCACTTACCATGCCCTGCGGAGCCTTGACCAGCAGATGTTCCTGTGTTACTCCCAGCCAGGCACCCCTGCACTGCCTTCACCTGCTGAAGGTCAGCAATAGGCTCACACCATCACATAAAGGCTTGTCAGTTCGTATTGACTCATGCACATCAATACGTTAACCCCTTTTATTCCCCTGGTCTTTTTTCTTTTTTGTCATACATATTTGAAAAGACCCTGTAGGTGTCAGGTCAAATGGCACAAATGTCCTATTTTCAGTAAAGAATGATCTCCATGGTCATTCAAGATCCCCACTTGTTGCACTGTAGAACATCACTCATAATCATCACCATCACTTGCACACTTCTTGCCAAAGTCCTCGGTGAATAAATCTGTAGGTTTGCAGTGTTAAAATTTATGCACCAGTGCTGCCTAAGCTAGTGAATAGGAGTGAGAGAAACGTGGTTCACAGATTAAGACATCACCAAGATCTTTTAGATGATGTGCACGAAATAACCCCAGAAATGACACAGGACAACCTGCAGGACAGAATTTTTGTCTTCCAAAAATAGATGACAAAAACAAATAGTCACTCAAAGGAGCCAGCATTCATTTGCCTCATTTTACCTCTGGATTTGACATGTCTGCAAGTGGAAAATTTGGGTTTAAACTGGAGCACATAATGTGCTGTTTAACTTCGTTTTCATGTTCTCATTTTTGCACATTTGTCTTACATGGCTAATAGTAATAGTAGTAACTGATTTGGAATTACTGTGCAGAGCTATAACTGTTACTTGTCTCTGTCTCTTGCCCAGCGGGAGTCATTTGTGCAGCTCCAGCAGTGGAAGGAGCCTGGTGGAGAGCCCAGGTCATCACCTTCTATAAAGAAACAAATGAAGTAGAGATCCGATATGTTGACTACGGCGGCTATGAAAGAGTGAAGATTGACTCACTACGACAAATACGGTGCGTGCCAAAGATTGTACTGATTTAGCAAACAAGCCACCAACACAACAGGATTTCAAAACAATTGCCTGCAAGTAGTAAATATACCATTCCAGCTGTTTTTAAAAAGAGGAAAGCACGAACCAAGCATTTCACTCAATCTTGCCATAACATCCAAAACTTGTAACTTTGATAAACTGACCTGGACGTAATCCGTGCAGTCTCTGCTACTAAATAGTGCTAATTTTAATACAGAGGAAGCAGTTTGAATGGATGTCTCTGGCCTCAAGATGTAACAAACGTATAACGTGTTGAGTTTGCATGTGTCTGCATGGGTTTCCTATGGGTTCTCCTGTCTCCTCCCACCTGCAAAAACATGTAGCTTAGGTGACTGGAGAATGTAAATTGACCAAAGGTGTGAATGGAAGTGTGATTGGGCCTGGCTTGGATAAGCGGTATAGATAGTGGATGGAAGTAATAATAAGGTATACGAATACAGCTGAGTAATCAAAACCAAAGTAAGCTGACAGGCCGAATGACCTTTTCCACCCTGGGACAAAAGGCTATACAGAGCATGACTCGATTTTTAGGAAGTAATTAAGTATAGTTCTACACTAAGGATTCTTTTTGGATTTCATTGATGGCACCATTGAAGTTTAGTACAATTCACCACTAGAATTAATGACTGTCTAGGTTGCATGAAGGTAGTCCCAATAACATTTAAAAATACATTGCAGTTAGGGCTGGGCAATATGGCCTTAAATAGAATCTCAGATTTTTCACACCAAACTCGATTTTTGATTTGAATAGATTTTTTTTCCTACCAAAAACTACAAATGACAAAGAGATTTCTTTTTCCTCTTTTTTTCTGTTTTTCTTTTTCTTTTTCTTTCTCTTTTTTAAATTACTTTTATTTTAGCAATAAAAATTAACAAATGCAAACTGAATATCCCTTCTGTTGATAAAGTAAAGTGAATTTCCCTTCTATTAATAAAGTAAACTGAATTTCCCTTTGGGGTTAAAGTACAAGCTGCAAACTTAAAGTGCACTATGTAGTGTCAGGGGACTGGGAGTTGTTTAAATTTACACAGATGGCTGCAGTAATTTGACAAAACATATTTACATGAATTCCTCTATCATCATAAATCAAAACAATATAATTTTGAGGCTCCTGTCAATAGTGGGGTCGATAGTTTTCTGCATGTGGATAAAGCCAGGCTCTTCCACTCTATATATAGGCCCTATATCTTTAGCAATATTCAGCGTGACTGATCAGCTTTCCACAGGGTCACTTGCTTTTCATACAGGGCACAATAGGAAAACGATTCCGTTAATGTTGGATGCTTTTTAGGGGGTGTTTGTGGGCTGATGCGGTCTTGTGCATTTACGAGAGACACATTCTCCCACTCGGCTGCATGCGTGTGTTTGAGATGTTGAAATAAATTGGTCAGGCTGCTGCCTTTTGTTGGTTTCAGATCTGACTCTGCAAAACCAAACCAGTTCCAAACGACTGACGAGGCGGTGCCTTCTTTGGGAACGTGCTTAATGCTTGCGGCAATGTTGTCTCGTGCGTGTCTCTGTCTCTCAGTGCGGGGTGAGGTCACGGCCCATTAT
Organism: Brotula barbata; assembly: GCA_900303265.1. Lineage (NCBI taxonomy): Eukaryota > Metazoa > Chordata > Actinopteri > Ophidiiformes > Ophidiidae > Brotula > Brotula barbata. The sequence continues at coordinate 102,952 of OMNV01000277.1, read as the reverse complement.
GAATTAAGAAAGCCCAAATGCAGCGGTGGAGGAAGTTAAAAAGAAAATCTTGATTTTTATTTTAAAAATTGTCCTAAGTCACAATTCAAATTAACAGATAATTAACCAGCCCTAATTGCAGTATACAGTATATTCCAGTTGGGTTAATTGTATCCACTGAGTTAGGGTTTCATAAACTGAAACAAAAAAGTGCACATACACATCAATACGTCGACCCCTTTAATTCTCCTGGTCTTTTTTCTTTTTTGTCATACATATTTAAAAAGACCCTGTAGGCGTCAGGTCAAATGACAAAAATGTTCTATTTTCAGTAAAGAATGATATCAATGGTCATTCAAGATCCCCACTTATTACACTGTAGAACATCACTCGTAATTATCACCATCACTCGCACACTTCTTGCCAAAGTCCTCAGTGTATAAATCTGTAGGTTTGCAGTGTTAAAATTTATGCACCAGTGCTGCCTAAGCTAGTGAATGGGAGTGAGAGAAACGTGGTTCACAGATTAACACATCACCAAGATCTTTTAGATGATGTGCACAATAGTCATTCACAGGAGAAACAAAAAAGTGAATTAAGACTTGACATTGAATATTCTCATCAATGTTGACTCAGTCATTGAAATTGTCATTTGGTTGTTTATCTCATAGTTGCCCAGCTAGATTGTGGCATTTAGAATCCAGTTAGGAAACCCAGCCTTTGTTTGAAGGAATGTGGAGGATGCATCATCATGACACTGCATTTCCAGAAAACCATTGTGGTTCCCAGAAACCATTTTTGATCCACTAAAATAATGGAGATATTTTCCTACTCCAGTCATAAGTAAGAATTTTATTTTTGATTTGCTTGTTACCACAAATGTTTGTATATGTAATATTTCTTCAACTGACATTTCCAGTTATTTATTGTAAAATACACCAAGATAAATAAGATGATAAATGGGAGTTAAAAAGTGTGAAGTTTAAGTTATGATGTCATGAGAACTTTGCTGACGATGGATATGTCAAAGGACCTGTCCATTAAGGATGCATTACTTGAAATGAGACAACTTTGTCTGACCTATGACTATCAGTCTAGAAATCTGAGCCACCCATTAATTAGAAGGCACTCGGATTGCATACCGCCACAAGGCTGAACAGTCCTTTAGACTTGATTCAGGTTATGGTTAGAATAGACTTTGTCTTAGCAATAGAATTCAGTCATGAAACAAGAGCCACACCCACTCAACTTTGGCTGCCAATCATGGCAAAACGAAAAAGAACACCAGCTTCCAGGCTTTCAGCATCTAAATTTTTGTTCAATTTTCCATAAAATAGAATGGAGGGAGATGGACCTAAATCAAAATTTAAAGGCAAAAGCCAAAGTTGTAATTACAGCGCCACCAGCAGGCCAGTCTGTACTAAAATATAAATTGTCATTGATGTCCATCTGTTTGTTCAATTGTGTAAGCAGGATGTCTCAAACAGGCAAAAATGACCGAAAAAACGTAACTCTCTTGGCAGAGGTAATAAAAAGTGATAAACATCTTTTTTCATGCCAAGTTGATCTTTGCTGCCCCCTGGCCTCTTACCTAAAAATACATGTTGGGAATTCTGCATAATCCTTGGTTATCTTATCGAATGACTGCAGATCAGTTCAACATTTCACATGTAAGACGACACAGTTTTGTACGCACTCCATTTGCCTGTTGGCATGTGGACACATACCATGGAAATCCTGGGTTGTTTGTGGTGGCAACTGAGCTAATACCAGAAGGACAAGGAAAGCATGAACTTAAGATGTAAAATGTGTTTTCAATATATCACTGCAGATTGTGTTCTGGCGTGGGAAGTATATTTTATGTCTATTATGGTTTAATTCTTAATTTTTTTTTACAGGTCGGATTTTGTAACATTACCGTTTCAAGGTGCTGAAGTGTTGCTTGATAACATCGCCCCACCTCCAGGTACAATGTTGTTTATATTGAGCAGTTGATTTTAAACTCTGTGTATCTGTTTAACTACTTTGATCATTTACGTTCAGGTAAAAGACAATTGAGTGAAGTTGATAATGTAATTGAAATTGATGTAAAATTTCTCAAAATAATTTATTTTCCCATGCTTTTAGTCCATTGCAGTATTATACATAACTTGATGAAGCTGGTTATATCTTAATATCTTTCTTGTATCAACAACATTTTCATTGAAAAGAGCCTCAAATTTGGTAACTTGTTTGTAAGATTCTGACCCCTACACAGTCTTCACACAACACAACGATCTCTTAAGTTAGGCTTGTGTGTGTTAGCTCACACTCTTGTTTTTTCCATTTCCAAGCCATAAGCTAAGAAGCACATTGGCATGAAATTTGGTAACTCTGTCAAAGCATTCATGGACACGTGAGAGTAATTCAAATACAGTTTCAACACATTTGGATCGCATTGAATAATGTAGTTTATCAAGAGATGCAAATGACACCTGCAAGTAAGTTGGCACCACACTTATTTGACTTGACTATTTGCATCTTGCATTAGCATGCTTTTCCATTGTATAGATAAGGTCACATGTCAATGATAGGTGTCAGTGCTTGCAGAGAGCATTGTGTTCAGAATGCTGTCTGATCTGCCAGACTACAACATATGAGCCTGGACACTATATGCGTATGTGTCCAGGCTCATATGTTGATCAGATCTGTCACAAGAAGGCAGGTGTAGATGTAGTCAGTGCAGTGGGGGCACATTCATGACATAAAATCCACCTGGCAGTTTTAAATGTCACCCCACGTCATCTCCTTGGTTCCTCTTGCTTTATTGATAAAGCTATTTTGAGTGTGAGTTACATTAAACGGGCATCATTCTCGAGAACATAAACGGTGGCATTCCACAGAAAGATATTTTACAAATGTATGAAGATCCTGCATGGTGTAAGAAAGGGTAGGCTTTTATTTTGATGCTTACTTAGTGCTGGTCACACGGCAGACAGCATCCAGGTAACGAGGACACGTCCTGGTGCAAGGTGCGCATATCTGAGTACCAAGGACACATGCTAATGCACGCTGCTGTAGGGTCCTTAGATTATAATAGGATAGTTTTGTATTGCTTGGTTTTGTAAAATTTGATTTAGCATACAAGTTTTTGACTGGTGGTTATTGTTTTGTTTTGATCAGGAGAAGATCATTTTTCAGCAGAGGCCACATCAGCCCTTGAGGAGATGGCCAGAGGAGTGCCGCTGTTAGCACAGGTAAAACAGCTTTCCTCTTTGAAGTGCCGTGCAAGCGTTAAAGGTGTCTGATTGGCCATTTGTCTTTCTTCACGTAGGTCACAAACTACGACAACAACACAGGCCTCCCACTGGTGCAGCTATGGAACATGGTGGGAGAGGAGGTATGATGCCAAGACACACATAGTTTCTTTATTATTGCACAGCTGAATGAACTTCATACTGAGTTAATGATCGGTTCCCTGATCATATGTCTTCTTAAATAATAATAATAATAATGAGCATAATGTTAATGCTACCTTCACCTTAAGGCACATAGACCTCTGTTGCTGCTTATGGTGCATTCACTGTTATTGTGACTTAAGGGTGTTAAATTAAAACAATGAGGCAATGGGAGGCACATCTTGATTTAGACTTTTTTTAGTAGGAAAAACAGTTGTATTGTCAATTTTTAGCATTTAGCTTTGGCTGATCAGCTCATCGGATGTTTTTAATAGAATGTGTAACTTGGCAAGCTTGACTTCCAGATAGTGACCCTGTAATGCTATCATCATATACTGTATATGTGACGGGGAGGTGAAAGTCCACTTTGAAGAAGCGTTTAATAACTGACAAAGACACGACCTGTACAGAAACATGAAACCTTATAGTATTAAATATAATCTTTAACAACATATCTATTAGTAATAATTGTAATAATACATCGACAGTAATAACTAATAGACCACATGATTAATGTTTAATAAAATTATTAAATAATGAAATTAAATGCGTCACCTGTCAACTTGCACTTAGTGAGATTTCCTCTGCTAATTTACTTTTCCATGCTTTATTCACTCATTAATGCTGTGTGTCAGAGTCCATTACACTTTATTGGCTTTGATACTTTCAAACTACTTTCATCTGTGACCACAAAGTTCTTGGTGGAAGCCACTGCATAAACAAATGTAACATATCTTAGCATAGCATGCATCATGACTTTAGTCCAGGCAAAACAAAAGAAAAAAGGGTACTTTAGCGATC
>OMNV01000277.1:45086-92173 GCA_900303265.1 Brotula barbata | reverse complement strand
TAATCCATGTTACCTTTTTTAATCTGTTGTCTTGCTCTTCATTCATCTACGGAGCTGTTTAAAGAACCAGAGGCCTCTCGGGGCATTCGTCAAGTTGAACATAGTTTGTTGTGATAACATCGGAACCGACATAGTTTTGCCTTCAAAATAAAAAAGAACAAATCCATATGATTCATTCTGTCAACGTTTGTGTGCTACTAGTATTGAGAACCACTGCTCCACTTTAAATCTTGTAAATTGTTCTAAAGCTACGAGTGGAAAGCAAAGTTTGCCCTATTGTATTGCAAATCCAGCATGGACAACGCGCTTCATTACAGCGGCTTTTACTGTGAAGCTCATTTCCGGAAGCTATGAGGGCTACACCAACACATCCGCTGCTGGTCGGCTCTCCATGGTAGAGCCGCCGCCGCCGCTGCTTTGAGAAGCGGGGATGGTGTCGTTCTGCTTCCCTTTACAATGACAAAATCCACCGCCCGGGTGCTCGGCTCCGCTTCCTCTCTACGCTGGACCCCACGGTGGATGTTTGGTGTTCAGCCGGGCCTGCTGCGTGTGTGTCAGTAAGTGACGCTAACATTACTCCATTGTTTTCCAGTCTGAAGGACGTGTTTTACAATGCACAGCTGTGGGGAGTTGATTTGGTGGAAATGTTGAGCGTAATTCCTCGTTTGTGAGTGTTCTCTTCAGCAGTATGTGTGTTTACCCTGAAAATCAGTGCACTTCGCTAATATTTGTGTGCTGGACTCCGGACATGTTGACACACAATATTTTGGCTGGATGCTCAGACAGATAATCGCTGACCGAGGCCTTGTGGCTGACAGTTTGCCGTCCGTTGGATCCTAATTGCCCGCTTGTGCTTCGTTAGCTTTTCCAGCTAGCTCCATGTCTTGTTTGGGCGTCATAAGGTGGTAATAACCGCCACTGTACGCCCTGGTTTGGAGTTTTTTATTTAATCGGGCGGTCATTCATCTTATTTAAATCCCCACTTGACTGTTTTCAGGTAGCTGGAGAGTACCGTTAGCAGGTTAGCAGCCATAGCACCGCTACAGTACATGCCGTTCTCCTATGGGGAAAGAGGCTCCGTACGCCAAACTACAGTGAATAATATTTTCATATAATTTGTTGCGCTTTATCGACAGAAGTACGAGACATGCCCAACGCACGTATCAATCGTTGTGCCCTACGCTTCAATTCGGCATGCTGAAAATCCCCCAACACACAATATTTTAAGCGTTTAATTCCTGCAGGGAAAATAGGACTTTTACAGCGTCTGTCCATTTCTTGTACTGGTTGTTCTGGCTGTCGGTGTCACTTTTGTTTTTTTCAGGAGTACTACTAATAATCTGAAACATTAGATAGATATAGACTGTTCAGGGTCCATGTAGCATTCTGAAACTAAAAACAATAAACAAATTAAACAAACAGTTTTTGAAGATCGCATTATTGCCCACACACAAAAAAAAAAACATAAATCAAAGCGTTCTCTGACTCAGAAAGTGTTCTGTATGGCTAGAATGCTAAAAGTAGGCTACATCTCTACTGACAGAAACTTAGTGAACTGATGTTGGACACATCCTCTCATCGTACACAATCTGCAGGTACTTTCATGACAATTTAGACATGTGTTTTAATTTTAATTTAATTGATGTACTTTATCTTTCATTTCCTTCACTAAACCCATATAGTGCACGTGTTCCGTTCTGTGTGTCAGGACACCAAAATTCAGCATACACTAGGGTACGAACACCCTCTGGTTCACCTTTTGAAAAGATTTTTAGAAATAGTCCCAAATTTTCATTTTCTACCGTTAGGATACTGGATTTTTGCATTTGAAAAGCTATTTTAAAGTACCCAAAGTAAGGAAAAACCACCCAAAATTTTATTTATGAAAAAGGCCATGTTTTGTTGTTGTTTTTTTAAAATTTTATTTCAGAATTGTAAATCCAGTGAACAGAAGGTATTTCTGTAGTATCTTTAGTATGTTTTGACTTTGCTGCAAAAAGTGAAAACTACCATGTCCAGAGTAGACAACATCTTCCCTCTGTGTTCATGTGGGCTTTTGAAGGGCTGTTTTGCAGATATAGATAGATAGATTATAGATAGAACAATATTTTTGTCTGACCCACAAGAAAGCCACCACCCCTTAATATTATGATACATTGCTGATAGAAAAGAACAGTTTTTTTCATAAATCAAGTGAATCTTGCAAAAATGTTCAATGAAGAAAAGTCATTTCTACAAATGTTTGACATAATTTTATCTTGTGATTCAACACAGAATTATGTACAAGCTAAACCTTTGCCATAACAGGAGAAATAGCTGCAACATAAGAGGCGCTCTACTTTAATATAAAAAACCCAGTACTCGGTAATTTTGGCTTAAATGGTGAAGTGTCAGCTTTTCAATTTGACAGCACAGCTCCACAATCCACAGAAATGTTGCTAGTAATGCAGCTAAATATCTCACACTCAGGCAGATCTTTTTGACTGATCACGTGTCACCAGAAGTCAACGTGAGGAGAACACAAAGGCCTCCAAGTTTAAAACGAAACAAAGAAACAAAGAAAAAGTCACACTCCATGCTGGAATATGGGATTACTCAAAATAGTGGGTAAATTGGAAAATCTGTAAAATAACATTCTCGGTACAAATCTATTCCCGGTACAAACTGGACACACTTGCTTTGAGCCATTTTGATGATGTTTTGTAAAGCTTCACAGCGTGATTTTTCTCTCTGTTCTGACTTCTGTGTTGTTTTTTCACATTGCCATATTCTTTGAAGGCCTGTTAAAACAGGCGATTACAGGCCATATGCTGAATACTCAATACACAACACACTGTGCACTGTTTGTCCTGGACTCTTGCTTTCAGTTGACTGTCACCACTATAATTGTTCTGGCAGGGTCATTAAGAAGGTACAAATTATGCGGCATCAGTGAATGGAGCCGATTTGTCCAAACCTCATGTCTCTGTTATGTCCTCTGCATCAGCTTTGATGAGGGGAATGACTGAGGCTCTGACCCTGTGCTTTAGATTGGCTCTGGCAGCACAGCAGAAAAAAGGAAAAACATTTCCTAATATTCCTAATAGCATTAATGCTAAAAATGAATATTGTGCGACCACTGGAATATTTAACTCAGTACGGAAACTTCCTAATCTAAAAAGGATTTTTGCTTGCATTGTTTATTTTGCTTCTGTAAGGGAAGTCTGTCTTAATGTTATCTGTCTGTCTTAGTCCTACTACCTGTTTTGTGACTTAAAGCCTTCCAGTGAATCCAGCCTCAACCTCGAGCCAACCACCAGATTGCTTGTACTCTTTGTTCCAAGCTACAAGTTAAACACATCCTGACCTACGTCTTTCATGGACACGCAGAGATAAACATTGGTATTGAGCTACTCATCCAAGTCACGATGAGTTAATGACCATTTTAAGATCAATACCATGTCATTAATCTCTTTTTAATAGGGGTGTAAGTGTGTAATATTTGAGGGAAATTATGGTGCACCAAAGAAAAAGAAAGAAAAAAAGACCAAATTCATTGGAACATCTCAGAAGCATTTGTTTAAGATTTGCCCAGCAGCATTAAGTGTGGCCTTCATTTTGAGAGCTGAGAACATCTGGCCATCCTTCCTGGCATGCAGTGCCATATGATCCCCTTTTTTAATTTATATCATGTGCGGCTGTAGGATCTGACGACTCGCTCAGCATTTGCCTGTCTCAATCCAGCTGTTCCCATGTTTGTGTGCATGTGTGTTTGCCTTAGGTATGACATACATTGTGGTATTTGTGACACAGATCCAGTCACAGGAAGTCTCAAAGGGCAGTTCAAGCCATGCAGTTCATCTGCCAGATGGCTCTTTGTGTGCTGCCAGGTTGCATGTTGATGATGTCGTCATTGTCATGTGCATTGTTGTGGAGCAAAGGAGTGACAATGCTTACCTTTGAAAAAACAAAAACAAAACCCGACTTAAATTTATACATAATGAAATAAAGAGTGTCAGATTTCAGTGCAGTCTGTGCACCACACGAACTTCAAAGACAACACAATATAGCGCTACATACACCAAAGGCCTAGATCACCCAGTTTCTGCCGGGGTTAGTGCTGATGGGGGGGCCTTGTTGGGAACAATTCAGAGCCTTTCTACCTCACAAACAATGGTGTTTGGTTGGAAAATAACCGTTCCTGTTGAAGCTGAATAAAAGTATTGCTTTCATTTTCCTTGGCCAATGAGAGGAGGAACAGCATTTTGTTTTTACCTTCAGCCAGTAAGCAGCAACCGTCGTACATTCACACAAACACACAGTGTAGGACAACGAGTCCTGGATTCTGTGCTAAATATAGCGTGGTTCTTAGGTGCAGATTAATATGATGTTGTTGGAAAGACATCATTGTGAGTGCATGGCCAGGGCATGCGTTGACACACACGCATCCACACTCATTCTCAACAACAGATAACTTTCAAACTCATTCTGTGGCTATGATCCTCCAATATGGTAACTGTATTTTGGCTGTCATTTCATATAAACATTATGTCTCATGACAAATTTACAGGTGAATTGTAACTTCATAATTGGCTCACCAAAAACCCATATTGCTGTTCTCCAAGTAATGATTAGATAGATAGATAGATAGATAGATAGATAGACACTTGATTAATTCTGAAGGAAATTCAAGATGGAACATCCATGAGCTGACAAGTATTAAACATGCTTTTTGACAGATGATATGCAGCCAGTATTTACTCCAAGGTTTTGCACTGGACTGGAGAAAAGGTTCAAAGAATCAACATCTCAGGGTTGTCGACTTTGTATCTTCCCCGTGATTCTGTGCGTGCAGTTTACTACACGCTCTACTAAAGAGATTCTACGATTTCACCGCGTGATCCATTTAACATTCAGCTCGTTTACTAAATGTTGGTGCACTTTAGTCATTATCACACTGTTATCTCTGTTTTCTTCTGTGGTGTGAATTAATTTGCACCTCACCATGTGTTTCAGTCTGGTTTTGGAATGTTCCTGTAAAACATTCAATCTCTTGCTTGTTCTTTGTACACACACACACACACACACACAGAGATTCAATGTGGCAGAAAGGCAGGCTCCCAGGGCATCTTGTTTACATCAATGGCAGACTCTTCGTTGATGGGAGGCTGTGAGAGGGGCTCTGTTTAATGCTCGCTAATGCTGCCTGGCACTACCATGTGGCACAGGGTAGCCGCCAGCTACAATGAACCCCAGTGAAGCAGGAAGGAAGGGCAGCTGAGGAGGAGAAAGGGCGGAATCACACACATCAAAGAAATTCTGCAGCTTCTGTCAGCAGACCTCCACATTTTAAGAGGTCGTCACTGAAATTTCCCGGCCTAATTCAAAACTTCTGCTGTCTGCAGTCAATCTGGAAACATTTTTGTAAACGGCAGTCGTAAGGGTAGCTTGCTGTGTGATTCATCCACTATCTATTCAACTTAGTGAAACTCTAAATCTGCTCGGCCTGTATGTTGGGTGGTGGAATGTTTGTGACTGCACTCATTCCTCTAACAAAATGACAGCAATTAACCTTAGGATAATTGAAAAAATGTTTATGTAAAGCATTCAAATATTTGCAATCCAAAGAATTTAAACTAGATAGATGGCAACCAGTAGAAGAAGTCTTTGTAGTTTAATCTGTATTCTTGCTGTGGTTCAGTGGCTTTTTGGTTATTTTATAACTCTCTTAAAGCTAATAAAAGAAGAACGAAACCATAAAGGATTCAGTAAAAGAGTTGCCCAATTTGGATCCAGCAAGTTTATATTTTATTGTTTTGCAACGGGTCCAAACAGGAATTGGCTCTGTGAAGACAACCCTGGCAGTAAATATTGGTCCTGTTGACTGCCCGTGCATTCATTTGAACAAAGCCGCCCTAGACTTTGGGGTGTCCTACAATGCCTTTTCAGCAGAGGGTGTCTGGATTCTTTCTCCATGGCTTGGTCGGCATCTCAGATGTGTTTGGCTTTTTGTTCATAGTCGTGTTAGGATCTGAAGAGCTGAACCTGGACAGGGAGGGACATGATTGGACAAGACAACCCCACAATCTCTTGTACTACAACAATATTTATTCGAGGAGTTGCAGTTCAAGACCTCTTTGACTCCACATTTTTGAGAATTTTCACCCGCATCATGACAGGGATCTTATATTGTTATAAGTCATAGGTAGCATCGATGAATGGAAGTTAAATTGGATATGAAAAAATGTTCTTCAGCATGATGGATTTGTACAGTGGCATCATTAATTGCTCCTGACACATCTACACCTCTCCGTCTTTGACATATGCACTGTCAAAACGTCATGGCTGATATCCAGAAGACAATGCTTTTTTGTACCACTGCCTACATTAGTAAAATAAATTTCTCTCAGAATATAAACTGTTATAATATATTTTTGAATCCAGGCTAGTCGAGCCCATCTGTAGCACCTACTACAGACTCACAATACAAATCTATGCAAATATGGGGACAAGACAGTGGGAAGCACCATCCCTCCAAGTAACGAGCAAACATGTTCGAAAACGAGCCATTCATTGATTCTGAATTTCTTTCAAAGGAAACGTTTAGATTATCAATTTCAGTTACATGTGTGTTGTCAACACAGGCCGCTTTACAATTCACATTAAAATGCAATCTTTGTATTCATATACTTAAACTATGTGGATGAGCTTCCCCCAATTTTAAAGCAACTAACCACTTGCACGGGCTGTCCACATTCCACAGTCCACGTATCCTCTGTCCAGTGGCTGTCTGATTTTGAAACAAAGATCTTTTTTGTTTATTTTGTCAACCAATTTGAATTTTGACTCTCAGGAAACAGTGCCCGTCATTGCCATCAGTGGGCGATAAATAGGATGTTTTGCATTGTTTATGTTATGATACATCAGTTTATAAACATCTCAGCATGATTATGACATCCTCCTTCAGGGTAAGCCTCTTCTCTCCCTTAAACAGGAAATAGTGATCATCTAGGCTATGTTGTGTAATCTCCTGCAAATGACCACATTTTTGACATTTTTTGTTTTATTTCTGGTTTGCTACAGCAAAAGAGTAAAAAGGAATCTGAGAATAGAAATATAGAAATATTAGTCATCTTACTACAGAACACTTTCTGTGTCAGTGCTGTGATTTATTTTCTTTTTTTGAGTGGTTAGTAAATCCATCCATCCATCCATTTTCAAATCCGCTTAATCCTGGTCAGGGTTGCGGAGGCAACAGGGCCAGCAGAGCAGCCCAGACGTCCTTTCCCCAGCAACTTCCTCTAGAGATTCGAAAACAGGTCATGAAATGAGTTTTCTGTGTAAAATCTGATAAATTTGAAAAGTAATGAATAGAGAGTCCAAGATCCTTCCAGGTGCTGTTAACCATTTTAAAGTACGTCACGCCATCTAATTCAAGATAACTTTATGATCAGGAGCGAGCAGGAAGTCAGACTGGGGTGAATTTTTAAACGTCGTACATATGTGTGCTGTGTAGCTATTCAGATAGCAATTACATTGGATATTTGTGACAGACAGACCAACGTGACCATACCTGCTTTTTTCCTTCTGTAAACGTATCTTAATTTTTAATGCAACATAATTGCATATTGTGACATATAATTGTTAACGAGTCATCATTCTGTGTATTCTCTCTGTCTGCAGGTGCTGATGTAGCTATGAGTGTTTCCTGCTGGATTATGGCTCTAATCTGTACCTGGCGACAGGATCTTGGACATTAAATTTCTGTCATCCTCTGAGCATTTCAGTCCCTTCACGCTCCGTAACACAATCAGCCATGCTGGATGCAGCTGAATAACGAGTTCTAGCGGGAGGAAGAAAACTCCATTTTTCCTAAACTCCCCTCAAAGGACTTTCACGTTTGTGTTAGAATGAGAAACTGAGTGGGGGAAAAGTGAAAAGCAAGCGTGACTGAACGGCCGGAGCGCTAGTTTCAGTGACAGAAAAGACGAGCCATCCTACCTGTGGGTTGGCAGCACTCGAGGCAGCCAGGCCCTGAGGATGACAAGCCTTTTCAGGCGCAGCAGCAGCAATGGAGGCTCCAGAAGTAGTGGAAATGGGGGAGGCGGCAGCGGAGGGCAGGGCCAGCTTAACAACAGCAGGCCCAACCGGCAGGTCAGACGCCTGGAGTTCAACCAGGCCATGGAGGACTTCAAGACCATGTTTCCCACTATGGACTATGAGGTGATCGAGTGTGTACTGCGCTCCAACAACGGAGCCGTGGACGCCACCATCGACCAGCTGCTGCAGATGAGCATTGATGGACAGGGTTCAGATGACAGCTCAGACTCTGATGACAGCATTCCTCCTGAGGTCAGTGGACAGGGTCAGCACTTAGACCCTGGACCCTAAAATGCTGTCAATACAACATTTTTTCTTTGATTAATTGAAGATATCTCCAATGTTTTATCAGTAGTTTAGATGTGCTGCATTGTACCAGCTGATAAATCATACACCTTGACATGGTTTTGTTCAGATGTAAGGCTTTGTAAGGCGTTCTCTGACCTGCTGGTTATGTTGCTGATACTAATTTGATCTTGATGCCAGTCTGAGCATGAATCCATAATAGTTCACTGAGTCTACTAGCTTTTATGTTCATTTTTAGGTGATGTATTTTTGATCAATTAATAATAAGAATTGATACAAATGTCTAAATTAAAATACAATAAAGATCCTGAACAATGGAGCATTTCAGAGCTCTAACCTGACATTGTATTGCAAATGTAAAAATTTGCAAAAAAAAAAAAAGTACACGCTTATCAAAACTGCCCATTTTGAATAGTTGCAGGAATTCATACTCAAATCAAAGTAAGCTTGGGTTGTGCTGTTTGGTTTTTTATAGATTCTGGAGCGAACGTTAGAACCAGACAGTTCAGATGAGGAACCTCCTCCAGTCTACTCTCCACCAACATATGATATGCACATTTATGACAGGAAATACCCAGAAGCCCCACCAACACCCCCGCCAAGGTAAGGAAGAGTAGCTTGGCAGAAGCCTTGGCAGTCAGTGTTAGTATGTGGGAAAGAGGTGAATTCAACCACAAGTCAAACCTACTCAAGATGTCATGGTGGAAATGCCAAATACAAGTTCAAAATTGATGGTAGCTCCGGTACTGTGCAGAACACATCTATTCGTTAGGCTGAATCTTTATGAAAATCACATTTCTGTGGGCTGTACATTATAATAGCCCTGCAGCACATTGCACAGGCATTGCTTTTAATCTATCTATGGATTTTATGGCAGTTGGGCCAGGGATGGGGAGCTGCTTTTATTCTCTTGCCGAAAGCAGTATGTCTCCTCAGTGCATGGCTGCACTGAAACCTCTTTCGACACCTGAGACATAGGTTGGTCAGTTCATTAGATTTGATGTGTGGCATGCACAACATGATAATTATTGATAATATTATCTGTACTTATTTCAAATAAACTAAATTTGTCCTGTGGCCCAGTATTACTATGCTCAAAGCGTGGGCTGTGGCAACATCTGATGCCTCTTCCTCATTATCCAATTCACTAACAATGATACTTCTTGATTGCAACATAATCAGAATCAAGATGTTGTGATGAAATCAAGGATAAATTTGTGATGAAATATCCTGAAATGGCAAGAGTGAAGCAAATCAAATCTTTTTGACTAAAGATTTAAATGCAGACAGCTATCACGATCTACTATTTGACTCATTGCATAATATTTCTTGATACAGCAGTATGCTAAAGCAAATGAGATTTAATGAGGATTACTTCACAGTGATAGTTGGTGCTTCTTCTGCAACACATCACAAGTGAAAAGGAAACCACTGAATACAAGACAGTCCATCGAAACAAAGGACAAGATTATCAACCCGCAGGCAGATTTCATTCATATGAAAAGTTATAATTAATCACAGCATTTTAAAGGACTCATTGAAGGGCAAACTTTTTTAAGCAATTAAATGATAAGAATGGTTTGGGGTTAGTAAAATGCTTTTATGAACTGCTCAAGATAATTTTTGCAGCTCTGTTCTGTTCTTTGTACTTCCCATGTGTTCTTCAAAGAGGGCAAGTTAAAGGATTTAAATAATTAATGATGACTTAAAATAGCCAAACGACAGTAAATCCATAATGCGCCCTATACGGTCGGTACAGTTGCTAATGTGTGTTGTCTCTGCACTTTGTTGCTCCTATAGATTTGAAGCCCAGCCTCCTCCAGGTCACCAGCAGGTCAGGAGCTACCGAAACTGGAACCCTCCATTACTTGGGAACCTCCCTGATGATTTTCTGCGTATCTTACCACAGCAGTTAGATAGTATTAAGGTAAAGTGACATAGAGCATGTGAAGTTGAGGTTCTGTATCCACACGTGCAGTCACACAATTTTTGTGCGAGTCAGTATGTATACATGCACACTGTACTCAGTGTAATAAAGGCACATACTGGGATGATATGATTCTAATGTTTGCCGAGTATACAACTTGTCGTGTGAAAGGGATGGAGGCTCAGGACAAGACACACGTTTGAAGGAATCAATTTACAATTTCATGATCTAAATCTGTTGCAAAGAGTAGACCAATGATTGAAGCTGTTTTTTGTTAGATTAATCTTTTCATATGACATTTGCAAAACAGATTTACTCCGTTAATCGTATTAGAATCAAAGTTTTGTATTGAATGTAATGAATGTAAATATCCCGAGTGTCCGGCTCAACCAGAGAACTGGCAGTTAAAAGTGAAAAGACAATCAGTTAAAATTAGTAATACTTGAACTAGACTTTCATGGGGCAGAGCAGCTACCCAGTGATGAAATGCAGTTCAAACTTTGGTTGCTGGCTTCACTTTTCCAAGTGTGAATTTTAAACTGCAGCAGCAAGCGCTGCCATGAATCCTATGGCTCCCGGTTGTGTGTGCTGTGATTTGTAGCCTACAGAGAGCTGCACATTGAGGAGCTGTGGTAAAATGCTTGTTCAGCCCGAGAATGTCATCATTATATGAATAATGCACCGACCCACAGAACATTATTTTGACATTGTGGTAACAGCAGCGATACAGCGTCGGGGGAAAACAGACTGGGCAACTTTTAAATGTGCACAACACCTCTGGGCTGCTTTGCTGCGCCGCAACAGTGAATGCTGTAACATGTTAGTACGGGTGTCGATAAGAAGTGAGGCATTACGTTGCTGTCTTGTGGCACTTTGATGCCGTTACATTGCCAGAATAAAAATTTTCATCAGTAGCAGTGGTATATGTGAAGGTTATAGCTGAGATGATAGAAGTTGATAGTCGAGGGGGTTGGAGTAGATCATTAGTTGTGAGGATATAAGCAGCTGTTTAGTCCCAGGCTGCTAGTACACTAAGTGTTTAGGATATCAAATTTGGTCTGATTTTAAATTGTAGCCATTAATACAATAATTCTTTCATTACTCCAACAGAGCTCTCAGAGCAGTTCATCCCAGCCTTCGTCATCGTCATCCTCCTCAGTCTCTCTAAGCCAGTGGACAGCCCAGTCTGCTTCTCAGTCTGGGGCTGCAGGGACCACTGGAGGTCCAGGTTTGGCGACAGGAGCTTCTGAGCAAGACAAGAAGCTAAAGCAGTACCTGGAAGACGAGCGCATCGCCTTGTTCTTGCAGAACGAGGAGTTCATGAGGGAGCTGCAGCGCAACCGCGAGTTCCTCATCGCCTTAGAAAGAGGTACGAGTGATTTTATTCACGCTCACCATCAAGTTAAAAGCAAAATTACACTCGCAATGTAAGCATGATTGGTGGAATATATTCTTACATAGGATAGGAAAATGGTGATTTGAGACTAAAAAATATGAGTTGATATTGAAATACTAAATAAGTCCTCTGAATATCATGTAATTTTGAAAGTCATTACAACTTCTTTACATTTTAATTCTCGTATTTTGCCTTGATGCCTATGCTTGTCTCCGTCTTTCATAGTCTTTCATGCCTCAAGGCACTTGCTTCCAGGCTTTTGTGGATAGTTAAAAACAAACTCAAAGCTACAATTTAACGCAGTGGCATATTCGTCAGTGTTCGGATGTGGAGAGTTCCAGTTCCTGAAGCAGGTGTTCAAATATGTGGAGAGGATTATGTTCGTGTGAACCATGGTAAACAAAAAAAAACAACGCTAACAGAATGAATGATTGTATAACTGGAAGTACTGCCTTTTAGCATCACTGAATTACAAGCTTTTGCTTTGGCTAGCCAAGACAAGATTGTTGAAAAATCATTCAAAATACTTGCCTTGGCTGTGCAATCGTCAAACTGTTTTCATCAAACACTGTTCCAGGTGGAGGGAAACGCACAGTTATAAGTTTGGTCTCCATTCTATCACAGCTCGTCATCACATCCTGGTCATAACATCTGCTCTCTGTTTTTAGATCGCTTGAAGTATGAGTCAAAGAAATCAAAGTCCAATCATTCATCTAGCATGGAGAATTCCACAGGTAGCTTCAAGCTTCTTCTGCCAAGCTGTTTGCAATTGTGTGTGTGTGTGTGTGTGTGTGTGTGTGTGCGCACTGAATTCTATTGAATACTGGTCTGTGTGTGTCTGTGCATTCACTGTGATATTTGTTGGTCATGTCAAGGATTTGTGTTGCGTTATACTGCAAATACTTGTACATCTACATTTGATGTGATCGACTTGTACACGTTTGTACATCAGTACGTGCAGTGCAGTAGTGCTGTGTCTGTCTGCAGGAGAACACTATCCCTCAGCTTCAATGGATGCCATCTCAGACGATGCCCTGTTCAGAGACAAACTCAAACACATGGGCAAATGTATGTTGTCGGCGTTCAAGTACTACTGACATTTCATACATAACGCCATCAGCTGGTAAGAGCGCATCTACCAATTTGGTTAATTGCTTCCTTCTTCCCACTTTCAGCGACGAGAAAGAAGCTCTTTGAAATTGCCAGAACATTCTCAGAAAAGACAAAGAGGAGAAAGACAAAGAGGAGGACTCTCCTGAAGCACCATTCGTATCCTTTGCATAATTTTGTTTGTAATTTGGTTAGCATTGCTTTGCTTTGTCTTTTGTAACATGCGTGTATCAAGTCCTTTCCCAACAGTTTAACTACTGAGTTCATACTTAGTGTCATCCAGGCACTGTGTTTGGAACACCAGAGTTTGGTTTTCTTTATCTGTAGTAAATTTGCCTTCGTTTTCACGTTATTGTAAGCACTGATTGCATTAGCACGAGAAGTGTCTGGTCCCCCTCTGTCTGAAAGACATTCACCAAATGATTGCTATTCCTAATTAACTATAACAGGTGCAGTTCAACAACATATATCAAGAAACCAATCATAGATCACTTTAATCTTGTATAGGAGTACTTAAGATCACATTCAAACCACAACAAATCACTCAAAAATCAAATCTATCCTTAATGGTAACCTGGCTTGAATTTAGATTCTTAGATAACTGATTATTAACACAGTAAACACAGCTATACTCATCATTAAGAATATATTTAGAGTTCTCCCTTGTCACCTCTTACATTTGCCTTCATCAGCCTCTATACCTCCTCTTGAAACTCTTAACTAAGCTGATTTTCAGACTGGGCACAGCCAACTCCACAGCCAATCTCCTTGATGATGTGGAAGGAAACCCCTGTGGTAAGACTAATTTAGACAGCCCACTATAAACATGATTATTTTATGACCCCAAAAGCCTACCACATCCAGTGCGGTAAATATTCTAAGCAGCATGCTTTCCAGTAGCGTCAAATTATGTCATGTCATCAAAAATGTTTTGTTGTCATCGCAAATTTCTGAAAATGTAACATCAAGCCATCTAACCTACTACACAAGGCACCATACTGCTCCTTACGCAGTGGTTTATTCTTTTGTTTATCTTTTGACACATTTTTTTATTTTCACAATCAGCTGCCACTGGGATTATCAGCCAGATATCAACGTTATATGTTATAACTATAAGTAATGTTTTTGGGTTTTTTTGTCCAGAAGAAGATGGCCAAACAAGAAGAGCAGTTACTCAGGAAGAGAATGAACCTCGAAATGAGCCGATATCATGGTGAGACAATTCACACTCATCCCAAGGTGCACTTTGCATAAGGTTACTAAAGGGAACATTTTGTCTTCTATCACTGTGATTGCTGATGGGTTAACAAACAGCATTATCCTTGGTGCAAGTGTTGATAACACAGATTTCTTCCTATATTAAGACAGCACTAACCAATGTAGAGAGAAAACATTCACGGAACATGACAAGTTTTCCATGAGCATCCAACTCGCATGATGGCACATGCATTCACTTGGTGGTAGCCGACATCATGAAAGCATCCTGATCACATACTATACCAACCACTTCAGAAAAAATAAAAAGCAATATATCGGGTATTTCAAAAGATTACATGCCGATACAGTAATCTTTCAATGAAATAGTAAATTATTCGGCAATATCCAAATACCATTGCTAAGACATTACTTAGCAGTAAATCTACAGGCACTCATTAACCCAAAACAGTGCCATCTGTAGTAAGGTACTTAGCTAGCCTCAAACCTGTTCTAGCAAACCTTAGCAAACCATGCAACTCAAAGAGCAAACATCCAGCGGCCTCCTCTTTAAGATATGCCAAATAAACAAATAAGCAGGCTACTGTGAGTCCAAGTAACTTCTTGTCTTGAGAAGCTTGATGGAATAAAGCAGCTGTGAAATGATAATAAGGTATTAACAGTGAGAATGATAATGGCATGGAAGGACCTTTAACAATCATTTTAAGTTTATTTGTTTAGACCAATATTACATACAGTGTCTCAAAGGGCTTTGCAGGCATCCATAACAAGGATGGTTCTCCAACCAGCCCAAAGTTCTCTGGGAAAGGGAAAAACTCCCCAAAAACCCTTAATGTAAAGGAAAAAAAGGAAGAAACTTCAGGAAAGGCACTTCATATTTCAGGGCCAACATTCGTGGCAGAAAGGAAACAAACTCCATGCTTATTCCTCTTAAAAGTTCAAGCTCATCCTTAAATAAAGTTTGAAAAACTTCATTGAAGTGATTGGTAACTGGTTTTCCTCATCTAAGTTATGGTCGCTATTTGGTTTTAAAGACGTGGAGTGATGGCCGAGTTTATGATTTAGTGTCACAAGGTATAGATGCCACTATAAGGACAAGAAGTACTTTCTATACTTAAGTACAGCTATCCAAAACATAGTTATATCTTTTTGACAGTTGTGAATTCAGGCTGATGATATCTCATGGCTACTCTGGAAGTGCTAGTCAGAATGTGGAGCATCATTTGCCGTTTAAGCCTTTGCCACCAGAGGGGGCAAAGTTAAGATGAGGTTTGTTTTGAGAGAGAATGAGAGCTGCCTGACAAAATATCTGTGGTCATCTCGAAATAGACCCTCTACACAGAATACCTGCGGCTAATGTGATAAACAGCAGATGACATCACTTTGCAAAGCCACAAAATATGGATATTAAAATTGACCTCACAGCACTGTACAACAGATTATTCTGCTGTGTGGGACTGTACCATGTAGAGAGACGTTATCTCCTCGAAAGGTATTAAACACCACAATACAGTCTAATTCAACACAATCACTAGTCGGAGCCTCTGTGTCACACGGCCGTCAGAGAAGTGGACTTTATGTTGTTTAGTATTGGATTGCATCAGATTTTACACATAGAAATAAGTAAGGTAAAGTTATAAACACAAAACAACACATATTTAAACAATTCAAGTGTTTTCTTAATACTATATAATTCATAATCATAATCATTCATAATTGCAAAGGTAATTATGTTTATTTAGAAATTAAAATCCAATTGTTTTCCTCTGGCCACAAGGATGTGCTGTTGTACCCCAGGGATGAAGGCAGTCAACTCACTGAGTTGAACAGTTGGCAGACAATGTAATGTTAGTTTTTCCTTTTCTTCCCGTCCCTCTGCTCTGTGCTTGGAATGACCACCCCCCTTTCTCCTCATAACAGAGCCACGTAGAAAATGTCTTCCTTTGCCAATATTTTGGCCTTTTGTATTCATGGTGGTTTTCTTCACATGGAACGTAAACAGAGCTGGTATAGGTTTGACATCTGCACGCTCTGGTCGTTAGCTGAGATTAATTTATATTCATACTCACATTCCATCTTCCCTTTTAGACATAAATCACCACTGAGGCAGAGATTCATATCAAGATTTAATTAATAATTTCACTCAAAGTTTTATTTATTTTTTTTCCATCCATCCATGAAAACCCTTATCCATGGAGTTATAATTTGTTTTTCAGATCCTCTGATGCTGCACCATATCAGGGTTACCATGGTGACGGCAGCATGACCCATGGGTGGCGGCCTTGCGGCTCTCCCTGTCCCCACCCTCTCACCCCACCCTGTAACAAACCAGCCAAATCAAGGCTCAGCGGCGAGTAGAATACGCCTCCTTCCCAGAGAGGAACTGGACTGTTTCCAGGCACTGGGTAAACTGTCTATAACCACATTATCTCTGTATTATAACACTTTGTTGATATATAATTTCAAATGTAAAGAAAAGATACATTAGTCTTTACCAGTCTTTGTTATTTGCTTCCTTTAAATCTCTACTGAAAGTTGAATTAGCGTTGTGATGATTTCGCCATAAGAACCTTTTATTGTGTATGTTAATAATTAGAGTCCCTCAGGCTGGGCATTTAAAATCCAAAGTGTGCACATGCCCCTTTATATACACGTAACCATGTAGAGAGCTTTTATACCATGTTTTCTTAAACCGATTGTAATATGTTGCTGTCTCTGAGCGTCAGGGGTTATGTAATTGAAATTCTTACATGTCAGCATATCATGGCGGCTGAAGTTAAAGCGGCTCACAAGTCAACACTGTCTCCATGACCCTAACATGTTTGGATTAGCTGATTTGAACTCTGCACTGCTTCCTCCCGTATTTGGGTTGGTTTGCTCTGGTTCATATTTTGCCGTTCGTTCTCTGGTTTGACGTCACTATTCATGTGTGCAGATTGTAAAAGATAAGGATCCTCTTTACGGGAATGAGCTTTTTTAATGTGCAGAATTGAATTCATTAAAAATGGCAAATTGTATGTAGACACAGGCCTTTTGCCAACTGCTTGCATTCAGAAAACATGGACATCTGGAATTCTTTCTATTGGTAAAATCCAATCCAATACATAGACATCATATATGGAGAATTAAATTAATTAAAAGGTGAAATGATAGTCATTTTGCTTTTGATGAATTATCCAACTCCTGCAGTTTTTTTCGGCGATTTTCACATTGTACTGAAAGGAATGAGTCCAGTAGCTGCCTGAACAGTGAAATTTAACAAATCAAAGTATTGATGCTGCACGTTCAGGACTAGATAGGAACAGATTAAGCAAAAGAATCTGTGGCTTTACTGAAAAATTCAAATTCAATGTATTCCAGAGTAAAACTGAAACAGCTGGTTGCCTCTAATGTTGACATTTCTTTTAATTCTGTTACATGCAGAGAGGCTCGGTCGCTCTACTTTGTTTTTGCTCCACCCAAAATGGAATGGCATTGTTTTGACTAAGTAAACCAAACTAATAGAACAAACAGTCCGGCGTCTGAATCCACTGCTCCAAACATGCTTGGTGTGACTGTGCCCATAACCATGCGAGCTTCACTCACTGTTCCATTAATGCCAAGCTTTGTCAATATTCTCTGACATTTTCACAACTCTTGCAAAAAAAAAAAAAAAAATGCCAACTGAGATGTTGGCGAGATGAGATGGAAATGAGGAATATTACAGAAACTACACTGCCATATCTCCATTTGTCCCTGTAAACTTTCAACAAAGGACTTTTGTGTTTGTCTAATTTCCCTCATGTGAAGGGGGACACGTTTCTGGATGCAAGTGATATTACTGTGGCATCATTTTAGATGTGATAGAGCGAAAGGCTGTGATTTCCACATTACTGATGGACGTTACTGTTAAGAGAGATCACCGGGGAGAAAAAGGGTGAACACGTCGTAAAGAGTCATTCTGATAGGATGATGATAAAACTGATCACTGAAAATGTTCAAAACAACAAATGGACAAACACTGATCCAAAGGGGTTTCCCATCTACATTTCAGTTCTTGCTCAGAAACTCCCCTCTCCTCTCGTTATTATCGTATTGTAGATATGAACGTAGCATGAATTAAAGCAATAGTAATATTTTGATGTAGCCTGTCTGAAAGTGTTAGTAGAGGACTGGAGTGGAGTGGAGTGGGGTTGGAGAGGTCATAACTTGTGACAGATTAGATGAAACTTTCAGTCTGCTTCCTTTGTGTATATTTCTTCTTTTATTATCCTTCGAGAACATCCCCTCACCTCAAATTAAGCCTTTTGGTGTTTATCTGTTCTGTTCCACGAGCGTGATATTAGCATCTGCCCCAATTTAAATGAAATGAGCAAAACTGTCCAGAGCACAACAAAGTCTATACTGCTTACTAAGCACGGGTTCTCTAACGAAGCTTGCTGTCTCTGTTTGTGTCACTGCTGACAAACGTAGAACAACTTAAGATCTATGCAGCCTATCATAACGTACAACAAATTCTTTTGAGCGTGGTTTGCAGTTGAACAGTACATGAAGTGTGCCGTCAGAGCACACATGATGTTCGGTGCGATAGATGACGTAAACAACTTTCAGGTTGCTGCAAGATTGTTGTGAAACATTTGTGAAATAGATTGAAATTGATGACTTTCCCGTAAGAGGGAGCACAGCATATTAAAAATGTCGAGCACTATGGTATGAGATCAGTCAGCAGTGGTGAGGCATCAGAGCTCGCGCTGTAAAAATGAAATGGGATGAAAGCTAGAAATCCCGTCAGTGTTTTGAAAGGTTGGCGGTTCCTCATGTTGTTTGAATAGCAGTGTTTGTTCAAGTCTGTAGCCCTCATGATCAGAAAATAGGTGAAATGTCTCATTGACTGAGCGGTCACCTCACATCCACATTATTTACTCATGATCCCTTTAAACGTCAGGAAAGAGTCACAGGGAGCCCGACCAGATGAGGGGCTTTTGTGTTAAGTCAGTGATACTTGTCCCAATTCTTAGTGACTGTGTCAATTTTGAGCTACATATTCATGATCCATCCAAGACCCGAGATCAAACGTTCAGGGTCTTTGATTGCATCTTTCCTCATATGTTTGAATGTCATTTGATTATCTGGGTTTTGCTGCGATCTACGAGTGGGTTGACACTTGATTGTCGACGTGTTCTCTCAGGGAAACCCACCTGATCCACTGTCCTTCATCTACAGTGATTCTCCACAAACACAGTAGCAGATCTCCCATGCAGCATAAGTCAAGTGAAGTTTATTTGGATAGCCCAATATCACAGTCCAAGGTTCTCTGGGAAGATGAGGAAAACTCTCCAAAATACCTTAAAATGAAGGAAGAAATGTTTTCAATGAATTTCCTTTAGCAGAAAGCAACATTTGGAGCTGTCCCACATAATATAATTTCTTTTTCTTTTATCTAGTGTGTACTTAAAAGGAACAGTGTGGCATTTTGGGAGATAAGCTTGTTCATCATGTTAGTCAGAGTAAGACAAGAAGATCAATTCCAGGTTTATTTCCGTGCATACAGTACAGAGACAGGTCCAGGACAGTGGAAAACTGGGGCAAGAGCACCACTGCTGATACACGAAGCAGCCTATGATGGACAAATAGTCGTCTACATTCAAATATATCCATCTGCTTTTGGTGGTTGGTAACTTCAAACTCAACTTGTCAAGGTTTTTTTTCCCCCAAGGTTTTTTGTGATTTTTCTTTTTTTTTAATCAAAGGTTGTACTTGGTACAAAAGGTTTGAGAACCACTGGTTTGGGATGCTTTTCATCTTATCAGAAAATAGGGGGGGAATTAGGTAGCTTCAAAAACACATCAAACATGTAGAAATGCCTCCAGTTTGCCAGTTAAGCAACATCACACTAGAGGGTGTGCAGTGGTTCTGTCTTTCAGCATGGCTGTGATTCGGTCGTAGGCACAAGGCCACAGGCCGAGTGCAGAAGATAAAACGGTAGAATTGTGTATATATAACGCTAGAATTGTTATTACTTGAACCATAGAACCTTCAGAGGTATCCTAATTAAGGATCGGTTGGCATTAACTGTTGTGAAATTTTTAATATGAACTCTAATGTGTCACCAGTTTGTATAACAACATACAACATGGAAACCGGCTCTGGTTTTGATAAAAGCTTTGATTTTTATTTGTTTTGTTTTGTTTGTTTCCACTTGTTCATGTGATAATATTATGCTTCATCTGACACACCACTCAGAGTCGGATGGAGGTGGAAACTTTCTTTCCACTGGACAATTAGGGCAGTTTGCATCCAACCAAATGTGTAATTCTCTGCCAGGCACAGCAGTTTGAGTCAGTAATGGGCCGTGTGGCGAGATGTCCATATTAAGCAGGGTTACCTTTCTCCATCAGGCTCTCTGTTTACCTTCTATTGTGGTCTGTGCTTTACAGAGAGAAGTGCAACTTGTGTGCACTGTTATACCCAATTATCATCGGGTAGGGAATACAAAAACACATAACAGGTACAATTACTGTTAAAACCACTCCCCTCACTCACAGGAAAGTTTCTGCTGTTTCTGTGATTTATATGATTATGGAGATTATCAAAACAAAAACACACGCACACCGCCTCCCTTCTTAAAGACATAGAGATTTTTACTCCAGCATCCAGTGAGGGCATTTGGAAATGCTCTAAACACATTTACCTTCCAAATGGAGTCAGATAGGCCGCATCGGATGAAGCATAATGCGTCTAGAAGTGTACCTCCCAAAATGCTACACTATGTCAACACACAGCAGTAAATGAAACCACATTTCTTTTTTCTCCCACATCTCATTTTATATCTTTCTTTCACTTACATTATTACTGTATGCTTAGTCTTCCATCTAATATTTAGCTGTAGTTCACTCTGTTGCTGCAAATCTTCCTCTGACATTTCATACACCACTAAAAGGAAAATCCAACCTCAAAACACAGACAAGCAGTGGAATAGCTGATACCAAAACAGACATTAGTGTTGTGTCCTGCATTCCAAGGTCCGTTTGGTTGATGATGATTGAATCTGACATTTATCCACAATGATGCATCCCTGTTCCAAGGTCCTGAATACTGTGCAGCCTCACTGCATATTGTTTTTATTCGTTCAGTGTATTGATATGATAATGGATGCACTATTAATAAAAGATAACGTGCTATTTTTCTGCACCGCTCCTACTTTTGACGCCAAACAAATTTAAGTCTCTTCCCTGGAGTCATTCTTGAAACGACTAACAACGGTCGATGAAAAGTGGATACATAAAATCATCTCTTCATCGCCAACCGGAATGCAGTAAAACTCACAGCTGAATACAATATTAAAAATAACGATGATTTTCCTTTTTTGCTTACTAATTGGCCGTAAATCATCCTTTTAGCTGGTTAGAAAAAACAAATGAATTTATACAGAAGACTGTCAGAATGACTGCTTGGATGTCGTCGTATAAGTTCAGTGGTGTGTGTCATGAATGTACACGAACTGAGGTAAAGCCATTTACAGCATTGAATTGTTTACAGTGCACATGGGCTTCTGTCTGTGCTCATGATCCTGTGATAAGAATGTATGCCATATCCACAGAGAAGAGTTCCCATCCTGGGCCTTTTATACTGAGCTCATCTATATGTGTTGTCATTAGTTATACGAATGCCAAATGAGAAGAAAACATCTGCCATCAAAAGTGAAAGAATTTTTAAAGAACTCAACACTTACAACTCAACGGGCTGCCGGTTTTGTTCCTACAGATGGTAAAAATTAGAAGTTTATTGGGAAAGAGGTAATTCTCCCCACGGTTGTGTAAAGGTTGTTAGTGTTTTTTGTGTTTTGATTTTATTTTCACAGGAGTTTTCTTATATGCAAGAAATTTCTTAGCCATTGAAAACAATGTGTCGTACCTGTCTGATTTGTTTGTGAATTATATTTGTAAAGACATTAACATGATCATTAAAGTTTTTCTATAAAGTAAACAATTGATCACGTGTGTGGATATGATGAGATAAAACTGTATTTATCCCAAAGAAGAAAATATCAAAGTATTGAGAGCTTTTCCCACATTTTGTTATGTGAAAGCCTTATTCTAAAATTGTTTAAATTCATTCATCCATCATCAGTCTATTCTCTCTCATTCTTCCTCCTTTCCCGGCCAAAGGCACTGTAGATGTGCTTAGTGGCTCAAACAATACTCATAAGTATGTAGACACATGAGAGCCAGATAAAAACTAGCAATAAAAGTACTGGTGTGAATAAAGCTACATTACACATTACACAGTGACACATTACAGTGCACGTAGTATTAAGAAGCTGATGATGTTATGACGCCCTGGTGTAAATAATATGATGCCTGAAGTAAAGTACAGTGTAATAAACTAGCTTTAGTTAGAATTCAAGGGGAAAAGCCCAAACTTTCCAAAGAAAACCAAATATATCATGATGCATTGTGGGAAAATAGGTATAAAATGATACCCAAGACATCCAAAATAAGGAGAATTTTAGGGGAATTAATTACAATAGCCCTTTTAAAGCATAGATGTTCTATGTGATCTATCAATTATTAATGGATTCTTAATGTGATGACTAAGGCTCTATAAGAGGAAAGAAAGAAGGGTACATAATTAAGGACATTAAATCTCTGTATTCTTACCCATCCTCAATGAGGATCAGTGGGCAGCCAACACATGCAAACACACACAAACAGAGCAGCGCCCGGGGGGACCAACCAGATCTTCCACCTTGCGTTGGTCAGGGGCAATGGCAGGAGTGATCAACCTAACGCACATGATTTTGTGGTTGAGGGAAACCGGAGCATGCAAACTCCATACAGAGAGGCGCTGAGGTCGACTACGGGATTCGAACCCACGACCTCCTTGCTGTAACCACTGCTCCACCGTGCCGCCATCACCCTGAACTGTTTGCCTTGCAGTGGGCTCACTTGACAA
This sequence comes from Brotula barbata, assembly GCA_900303265.1. Classification (NCBI taxonomy): domain Eukaryota; kingdom Metazoa; phylum Chordata; class Actinopteri; order Ophidiiformes; family Ophidiidae; genus Brotula; species Brotula barbata. The sequence continues at coordinate 69,206 of OMNV01000277.1, read as the reverse complement.
GTGTTGTGTTTATTAAGATAGAGCCATGGAGGTTTCATCTGTTTAAATCTGTTAAATCTGGTAGAGAAAATGAGATTGGTTGTTTGCCAGACGTCGAAAAAAGAGGAAGAATGAAACGGCTGCTTTAAAAAAAGGGGCGGGTGGGTTGGCCAGGTTACCACGGCAACTTGCTGACGTATAAGCCCCGCCCCTGGTGCGAGAGCAGCTATCTAGATGAAAATAGATGCCACACACTCGGAAGCCATTGTACAATTTTCCTAACGCCGTGTAACGCAGCTGTAGTGGAACGAGTGCACAGATAACTACTTCGAACGTCAAAGTATCACATTAGCAGCGCAGTTTATATTCAAGCAGTAGAATAAAGTCGAATACAGAAGAAATAAGGACAAATTTAGAGAAGTCTAGCGGACAACGACTTGCATATTTTTCTCCGCCCGGGTCACTGAACGTTGACTGACCGAATTTTCTCGACGTCGGAAGAGGAAAAACCGCCGTCTCACCGCCCGACTTTTTATTTCCTCTACACCTCACAGTTTTTGTCGGTGCTTGGCTTTTCTCTCAGGTCTCTGTCCTAATTTAGATGGCAAGCTTCCCAGATTCTGTCAACGAAAATGATATAGGTAAGTCAAAATGCTTGATTTGTCATTTATGTGGGTGAGGGTCTTCCGGTCTTGCGTGGATCATAGTGGTGGTTGATAGCAAGAGAGCATCGTGTCCGAGCCTGCTAGCTAGCTTATTTGAAACCCTAATAAAGTTAAAAGAATGTGCCATTGTTTTATATGAAGTATTTTAAGTGGCGTTTTATTAAATACGTTAAACGTAGAAACGTTCAGTTTGAATGAAGTCACGTCTTCTGAACGGTGGAATACACGATCTCGCATACACTCAAAAATTCTGTTTAGTACGCCTGCAACCCGGGCTACGTTGCGTGTTTAATCTGGTGTATCGGTATTTAATTTTATCAGTCCCGTTATCATTTCACAATATGGCTGTGTACATTGTTTTAAACGTTTGAAGGGCGGAAATGGAATTGCTTCTTAGGTTGGCCGGCGAAATGCCTGGGCTCAATCCGTACCCTCCCCCACCCGGTGACTCAGTGTTGACAGGCGACTACGTGCGCACACAGACGACCTAAGTCAACCGAAAAACTTGACCAAAAAAGCGTCCATAGCTCCTGTAAAAACGTCTAATGAGAATAGAGTTTACAAATACAATATCTTAAAGGGCATTTTCACATAGTGACCTACGTCACACAAGAACAGGACTACAAATCTGAATTATACAATGTAAAATCTATAAAACTAACATACTATTGATGGCGTAGCATATTTTCCTTTAAAGTCAGTTATTCTAGACGTTTTGTGTGTCCTTCGTTCACACACTTCTTCCCTAGAATGCATCATGATATGTTTGGTAATTGTGGAAACATTTGGCTTTTCGCTGGTATTTAAAAGAAAATGTAATGGAGATGGACCCATTGGCACTTAAGAGTTAAATGAGATAATTTGCTCCAAATTCTAAGACAAATATCCTCCATACTGACCTGCAGGGCAGAAAGAGTTTATGTTGTCTCGGTTGCAAGACACAGTGCAGTGGCAAAGTTGTCAGAGCCAGTTGGTTTCCCCGCCTGTTGATGCATTGCTGACATGGTCTGAGAGGATAAAATGTACTTTTGGTTCAATGTGTTTGGTTCAATGTAAGAAACCATAGCAGTTTGTGAAAGATAGTACTCCGTAACTGTCAAATTTGACCACATATCAACTAATGAGTCCCTTGGGTGTAAGGTTCTTTCTAATTGCCGTTGAGATATCTTGCTCTATATTTTTACACAATGATTGGACATCCAGTATGTACATGGTTGTGTTTATACATGATGTGTTCCGGTTGTTACCAAATTGCTTTATAGCTTTATCATTCTGTCTGTTTTGTTTCTGTTCTGTTCTGAATGGTGATCTTTATGGCATAAGCAATACAAAGGTTACCTTTTGACTACAAGTCACAGTAGTTGTAACAGCCATACACAAGTGAACATTGGACATAAACATAACGGTCCATATTCTGTTCATACACAATTCTCTCAGTATAAAGAATGGCTGATAAAAGGTAAAAGTTTGTTGATGCTTGTAAATCATTACCTTCTAGATCATTTAGCTCTTTTATCAGGTGATGCTCCACTCCCACTGTTACTGTTTAACCTGTGTGGTTAACACAATTGCCCAATCAGATGTCTGCATTAGTGGCAAGCCTGCTTGTGAAGGGGTCATTGTGGGGTAATTGAGTTTCCTGTTGGTTGCACTTCAATAAACCAATGGTGGTACTTTGATAAGAGGAGAGTTGTGGGCTCTGTTTGATCTAAAAGCACTATTTTTGTTTTTACAGGTAAGGCTAAGTTCATTGGTGAACTCCTGGCGCCCGTTGCTCCTTTTGACCAGAAGTCTGGGCGCGAGGCTTGGGCAGTGGCCTTTGCACCCAATGGTTCCTACTTCGCTTGGTCTCAGGGGCATCGCATAGTCAGGCTTGTTCCCTGGCCAAAATGCCTCAAGACCTTGTAAGTATGCCCCCAATCTAAAACACTCTATTACTTCAAGTAACATGCACACTGAAACTTCATTTATAATGTGAATAAGGCAACAAATCCATTCACTTACACGGCACAGTCCACACCACAAAGCAACTAAGAAAGCCACAAATCAAACTCTTGAGTATAAATTTGCTTTGGAAATGGATTAAGGCACGTAAACATTGTCAGAGTATGCATTTGTTGGGGCGGTAGCCCGACAATTATTCAACATTTAATTGCAATAATTTTTGTAGCTTATATTTCCTTGCATTCAGTTTGCAAAAATGTTCCACGTGGCCAGCATGTAAATGCACCTACTCAAAAGTTAATTACAACCCAAAATATTGAGCAACTTAAATTTATTAGTCGTCATTAAAAATATATATCACTTTGACCTCAATTTCAACAGCTGTCAAAGAGCCAGTGTAAAACGGTGGAAGAGCTATTGATTAATCATTCTTAACTAATCATAGATTGCACCGGATTTTTACAGTAGTGCTTAAGCAAATAAAATTTTCTCCCAGCCAATTTGTTTCCAGTATTCTTCCCTGTTGAAGGGAGGAAACAGATGGAACACGTAGAGGGGCTACACACAATGCCAAGTACACGTGCCTTCTATTATCAGCTGCATTTTTGCTTAGTAGGCTCTTTTTCAACTCAATAAGACCTCGTGATTCTCATTGCTACGCTGAAATTGTTGATAAACAAGTGCTCATTGTTCCCAAATTGGCGGCTGTGACGGGTTAGCTGCTTTGTCTCTAAACTGGTAGAGAATGAAATTTCTTAGGGCAATACCTAAGACTTTATTACTTGTATAATATTGTGCCACATAGCAGCTTCCCCTTACCCTTTCTTTCTTATTTGAGCTGTAAAATCAATAATTCATGTAAAATCTTGTAGGGTTGTATGTACTCAACTTGATTTTAGGAAACCAGATCAAGTTGGTTTTTTTATGTACATATATTCCACAAAATATAAATGTAAACCAGTTGTCAATAGTTAGCTCCTTCACTCAGGCAGTATCCAAGTGGTTTTTAGGTACTCATGTGTTTCTCTGTCCATCCTCTTGCTGTAGCTCAATAGGCCAAGCCATGGAGAGCACAAACTCCTCAAGCCCTCGGCGCCTGTCCCGCCAGAACAGCGACGGAAGCCAGATCATCCCAGCAACAGGCGAACCCCGTGAACACACAATTGACTGCGGTGACATTGTCTGGGGCTTAGCATTTGGCTCGTCAGTCCCAGAGAAGCAGAGTCGCTGTGTTAACATCGAGTGGCACCGATTCAAGTTTGGTCAGGACCAGCTGCTACTTGCAACTGGCCTCAGCAACGGTCGCATTAAGATCTGGGATGTTTACACTGGTGAGGACAAAGTGCAGTACCATCTCAAATGTACAAATTGTGAAATGTTTATTATTTTGGTTTCGTCAATTTAAAATGGTCTCATTATATTTCATCTTGCTTTTTGGGACATGACACTTAATACATTATGGAGTTTGCATGGGGGGGGGCGCGTGGGTTCTACAACTGAATATCTCATTCAGTCGTAGACCTGCACTTTCATGCGGCAAGATTTAGCTGCCCTGAATTGAGTAGATTGTTGCATGTTAATTTTGTCGGTAGAGATACACCGCTCTGACAGTTTCAGAAAAAAATATTGATTTAAATGTTGCTTAGAATAGTTTGTGCACTTTCACGACAAAAGTTCCCACATTGACAGGCTTTGTTTACTTTCCTATGTTTTGGCTTTGTGATGTTATAAGTAATCCTTTGCTATGACTATAGTCTCAATTATACCTGTCATTTTGTCTGTGTGTACGCACGTGTGCCAAGAAAAATAAAGGCAATTATTGCAGGTTCAACATTGAGCTTTCACACTATGTGTAGCACAGTTTACCTTGGTTATGTCCTTTAGACCAAGTTGTATACTTGTGCAGAAGGCCAGGCATGGGGTGTCAATTACAGTGTAATGACAGGTTTAATTTTCGCAACAAATGAGATTACATCATCATACACAATGTTTACTGATGGCATTCTGTTGGGAGTGGCAGTCAGGGTGCCGTGCCAATGCTGTCACAGCGTTGTTTTCCCAAACGCAAATTCTAAGGGAGCTAATCCTGCTTTCACCTGAGGATGCACAATTAATTTTCCAAGTTTTGTCCTCTGAGTCCTGTTAAAGCCACAGATTTAGTTTGTGCTTACATTCTTCATTCTCAAACTTGTCAAGCCTATTAAGGAAGGGCTCTAACATTGTTATATACTATGTTTTTTAAATAAATTTTTGATCGCATGGCTTGTTGCAGGAAAGCTGTTGCTGAATCTGATGGACCATACAGATGTAGTACAAGACCTGACCTTTGCTCCCGATGGCAGCCTAATGCTGGTCTCTGCATCCAGAGATAAGACCCTCCGTGTATGGGACCTGAAGGATGATGGTATGTGTGGTTCTCTGTTATTTTAACTGTAGAATTTCAGAAAGAAAATACTGTGCCAAGTGTTGCTGTGACCTACATTCCTTTTTAATTGGGACCTGGGTCACTCAAAATTAGTTGCACATGCTAATTCTTGTCACTTGATACATATGAATACATTAGACACATCCGAGGCAAAACCTTCATCTGTGTTCATTACTTGAATTCGAAGTTTGATTTTTCCAATCTAATTAAGAACCATAATATGTTATTGCCTATGAAAATGATATGCTCAAATAAGGTGTGAAAAATATATTGAGTCAATGCAAGAATGTCTCAGCCTGTCTGTTTTGAACCTTCCATTTCTGTCTGTTGTGTCTTCTAGGTAACATGGTGAAGGTATTGAGGGGACACCAGAACTGGGTGTATTGTAGCGCTTACTCCCCTGACTCCTCCATTCTATGCTCAGTTGGTGCTAACAAAGCGGTACGTAAACAAGTTCCTCTTCCCTTTTTACTTTTTTTGGGCTTGCTAGTTGATCTGTGTGCTATTGCCTGCTCCCAGTTATGCTCAATGAAACTACAAATGAAACACTACCCAATTTCCCTACCCTCCCACTTCCACCTATGAAAACTTTGCTCGGTGTCATGATAAGCCTACAACAAGACTTTATTTTGGCTTGGTTTTGTGGAAAATGGATTTTGGTGATTAAAAGTTTGCATGCAGAGCAGACAACTGTTTTTACTTTGGCTTTCATGTTAGAAAAACTGTCTTTACATCTTAACCATGTACAGTACATCCCAGTGTAATAAATATAGTGGGGGAGACGGCATTTAAGTTTATAATTAATTGCAGCAGGGTAAATTACTCTGAATTGCAAGGCTGGTGTATAATTAAAGGTCAGACAAGAATCAATGTTTCCTTTATCTTTTTTATAAATTTTCAAGTGACTCTCAAAGTTTCTGCTGCCCTTAAGGCAAAGATGTTTCCAAATATTTAGTGTATAGTTTAACAATTGTAACTCCCGATAAAACCAAACCTGGTGGTAATGGTAGACATCTTACTGCTGGTCCTAGCATTTATAGGTTGTGTGTGTCCCTACAGTGTGTGTCTTGCTTTCCCTGTCACAGGTGGTGGCAGAGCTCAATGTGTGATTGGTTTTGAAAGGAGCGCCGCGCTGACATTTTCAGCAGCCGGTGCAAACCGGGGATGCACAGTGCTCAATGCCCAGTGCCCTGGCCAGGGGCAGCCTGGTACCTGACCTGAAGGTCAATCTGTACGTAGGTGCTGCTCCGTGTCTGTCTACCTCTGCTGTCGCAGTTCCTTTATTTTTTATTTCAGTTAAATATATCATTAAATGGTGGTTATAATCCTCCTTCTGTCCCTTCCACCTCCCCTCTGTCCCAATCCCACTTCCACACACATCCCAGCTTTTATCTTATGTTAGCAACTGTAGCATTCTGTTGTTTAATAATGAACCTGCCCCCTCTAGATGCAAGTTCAGTGTTGCATGGTAACTACCACTGCTCAGCAGTGTTTCACCAATTCATTCACGATGACATTATTGTACACAGCTTGGATAGTTGTTGAAAAAGTGATTGGGAGTGACACAGTCACCATAAATGGTGTTGAGTAAAAACACTTTTGGTAGGAACAAAGCTGCCATTGAAAAACATAAGCCAGTCTATTCCAAAAATTGAGCCATTAGATGCAACTTTCCATTTCCCCTTTTAGATACGAGTGTTTTTCTTGCTCGTAATATCAGTGGAACAGCATTAAACTGCTGTTTTTGTATTTTACCTTAATGTCTCCATTAGCATTATATTTTGAACTTTCAATAGCGACAAAACACAATTTCCACAATTCCAACAGAGAAAAAGAAAATAGATAATGTTTTTAGCTTAAAAGAGGAAACCTCTCCTGCAGCAAAAAGATTGGACATTATTGTAAATCGACTTGTAGTTCACTATCAGCAGTATTAGCAGCACAGTAGTTTAAACTACTATCATTTTAAACTACATCAAAATGATGAGGTACAGGAGTTACAATTTTTAAAAGAGTTACAAATTATTAATGACATTTCTTTTAACTACACTTGTCTTGTCTGACCATCATTGCTGTGGTGCAAAGATACTATTTGATTAAGACCATGGCTGACTGTTACAAGCAAAAATTTCTACAGTTTAATTTCTGCCTGTGTGTGTGCGTGTGTAGGTTCATATCTGTATATGTGTGAGTGTGTGAGTGTATGCATATATCTATATATATACATACAGTATATGCTTTGCCAGAGGTATCAGCCCTTTGGCCATAAAATATTCTTTTCTCTTGCAGTATCTGTCTCCTCGTAGGCTTCTGCCGGACGTGCGAGCCTATTGTAAACACTGAACTAAAAGTCTGAAAGGGGAAACCAGTGGAGTAACATTATGTTACCTTAAGTTACTACTTGTTTTATTTTCTCATTTTTGTGTAGACCTTTATGTTAAAAGATAGTATTGATTTAAAAACCTCAGTAGCAATGTTTAATACTACTTTTAAATGTATTCATTTTAACCATAGCATTAACTTAGTTTAACACTTTTTGAAAAACAAATGCTGGAATGTTAGTCATAATGCTGATGTAGCCAGTGACAGTAGGTCATTATGAGTTTGAATTGATTCATTTTGATAGCCTTGCTTGTGTAGCGTGTGCTGATATTTTTTTATTTGGCCTGGTTTAAGGTTACATTGCTTTACAATGACACTGAGCATAACTTTCTGTTTAATTCCCATGTAATTCAAGTTACTTAATTTAATTTCAATATAATGCATTTTTATGTGCAAATTAGAATAAGGTCGTAGATTCATGCTCTGAAAATCATTCCATGAGCTATAACAGAGCTCCCTTCACTTTGCAGGTGTTCCTATGGAACATGGATACATACAAGTTGATCCAGAAGCTGGAGGGGCACCACCATGATGTGGTGTCTTGTGAGTTTTCGCCTGACGGGGCACTGTTAGCAACTGCCTCTCACGACACGAGGGTCATTGTGTGGGACCACCAAAAGGCCACCATTCTGCTGGAGCTGGGGTGAGACCACTCGCATGAATTTTTTCTAAACTAGTACTTTTATTTTTATTGATGAACGGTTTTGCCCCAAATGTGGAAAATATTTTAATGAGCCCCCAGGAAACGTGCGATGCATTGGCGTACTAATGAAAATCTTAGTTATCTTATAAGGAAGAAAAATGCCCAAATGGCAGCAGGCCCACCATTTGTACCACAATCACTGCATTTTAGACTGCCCCTCACATGGTTTTGGTCTCCCCTGCTGTTTTGACTCAAGAGAGCTGATCCTGATGATGTTGTAACCTGACTCTCATCTCTCCACAGCCATCTCTTCCCTCCCCCTTCACCGATTTTTGCTGGAGGGGCAAATGACCGCTGGGTTCGCTCTGTGAGCTTCTGCCCTGATGGCCGCCACATTGCCAGCATTACTGATGACAAGTAAGTGACAGAATGATATAAGCATTCCAGGAGCTTAACTAATCTGTTAACACCGCCTTTCTTTGTGTCTGGGCTCTGTTTTATGTTACTCCTGTCCTCCTTTTCACTGACACTTTTGGTATCACATGGTTTAAGCATGTCGCAATTACTTTTCTATTGTCATGGGGAACTGTGGGAACATATAGTTGTAACTGTGTGGTAAGAGAGACATGAGATAAACTTTAACGATCCCACACCAGGAAAATTTCTGTGTCCCAACCGTTCGTAAACGTATGCAGGTAAAACTATTACAAAATAAACGAGGACAAGGACAGAATGAAAGTGCAAGGGAACACAAATACAGAAAAAGAAAATGAACCAAAAAGCTATTCAACATGATTATATTTACTATACCTCTACTACTACTTAACTATATGTAACTATGCCATGTTCAACATATTTGATTTAATATATTTAACATAGTTACCAAAAAGTAACTACTAAACGATACTATAACTAAATATATTTATATTATGGAGAACAGTATGTGTAATGTTTGGTTGAAACCAGTGGATTTTAACTTAACATAACTTTGAAATTAATTCTTGGACTTGTTTCTACAATCACCGTAATTTACCTTCATTCTTTTTTTTACCTGTATGTCTGTGAAATAGGGCAAAGAGGTCTTGAAAAGTTTTAAGTTTGACTTGTTTAAAACTAGTTATAATCTTCTTAGACAGCATGTTTGTTGTTTCTAGGATTCATGACAAATCATAAAATATTAACCATTAAACAGAGCAGTGTTTGCAGTGCTCCAAAAGTGTTCAGGTCATGGACAGGGACTGTTTTCTCTATTGGCCTATAGAAAAGCCATGTTAGCTGAGCTGAGCTTTGCTGAGCACATGTGGGTTGGTGTTTGTTCACAGAAGCCTTCTTCAGATCCATGTTAGCTTATATGGGCGTTTGTGCAAACAGCAGTCTGCAGCAGAAAGCCATCAGTGTTCGCTGCAGTTTGTTTTCACCAAGAGAAATGAGTCTTAATGGGTCTAAGCTCAGAGTTACTACAAGTTGTTTTTCTGTGTGGAGAGATCACATGACTGTCACAAGGTAGTCATTAATTAGCCTGACTGCTGGCTGTCTGACCACTGAACATGTACAAAAGAGAAAAGGGCAACTTAATGTCACAAAATGATGGACAGAAAAATACAGTCTTCTCTCTAATGATCATGAAATACACTTTCGGTTACTGCTGGCCCTGGTCCAGGAGCTGAAATTGATCTTCAGGTATTAATTTTGTTATTGTCTTCAAACCTTTGCATTACAAGGGACAGGACACAAATTTGGACCAGGGCCTGCGAAATCACATCTAATTAATGCCCACCGGAACAGTTTTCATGCACTCGTGCAAAGCGCAAACCAACTACAATCATGGCTATGGAGAGGGACTAAGACTGGAGAATGTTCCCAAATAATATAGACATGTGCTCACCTCAGTAGTTGTCTCTACAATCCTTTGTTCTTTATTCATTCAAGTTTAGCGAGAACAACAAAAACATTTTGGTGAAAATGCATTAAATGCTGCGCAGCACGAATGATAGAAAGTAACGCCTGCTAGTGAGGCCGTTCAACAATTATTACTCATTAAATGTTTTTGTTAAATGTGTATGTTTATGTAGGTTTAATCAATAAAGGGGAGATCTGCTCCATGCCATAGTTTAACTTGTTAAATCATTCATTTCGCTCAGGCTTGTTCGTTTCTGGAGCATCGAGGAGAGAGCTCCTCAGGCCGTTGCTTCCCTCAGTAATGGCCTCTGCTGTGCCTTCTCTCCAGAAGGAAGTGTCCTTGCTGCTGGGTATGTTGAAAACATGTTTTAACACATACAGCCCTGATAACAGGAACCACATTACATCAGAAACCATATTTATTGTTCTGCCTTCAGCCTTCAGTGGTATTTCACTAATGTTGTTGGAAAACTTGCACCAATGTACCAAAACTTTCTGCTTGACTGGAGCTGATGAATGTTAGGGGTGTTTCATACAGATTCACTTCATGATAGTGTATTTGCACCAGTTAAAACAATTTGGTCTGATAAACAGGCAGCTTTGAGGAAAGGGGTTTCTGAGAATGTAACTCACTGATCACAATTTACATGTCTTGTTTCTGCCTTATATATTTTATTTTTGTACCATTACTGGCAGATTTAAAGTGTATTCATGACAACATGATAGTGCAGCCCATGAAAACTGACTGATGCAGTTGAACTGCTTATTTTAATTATTTACTTGTCAGTAGCCTAAAATGAAAGCCCCTCTTTTCTTGTAGGACCTCTGAAGGTGGCTTGCACTTCTGGGAGTGTCCTAATAGTGTTGCCAGCCTGCAGCACATGTGCAGGATGGCAGTGCGCAGAGCAATGACCACCCGCCAGTTGGAGACGCTGGCCATACCCACCCCACTTCGGGACTACCTGTCCTACAAAGTCATCTAACTGCCGTGATAAAACAATCCTACTGCAGGCTCTGCAGCAGCATGCTGGGAAACCAATGAATGACTTATTTTTCTGGAAAGAAGGAACTTTTTCTCAGGAGAAGAGGAAAAGAACTATTTGTTCTCCAAACACACACACACACATACACACACGTTGAGTTTTGTATATATTTATTTTTGTAAGTGACTTTACTGAATGCACACACACCAGTGCCGGTGTTCTGTTGGAAGCTGTAAGGTCAACTTATTTCTGCAGCCTGCTGTCACCCTTGTCATGTCTGATTAGTGTTCATCTCCCACACCAGCCACACACTGGCCTCACCTCTTCATCATCAAGCCATTATACCCCTGACTAAACTGTTGCACTTTGGTTCTCTCTTTTAAATGGAAGTTAAAGGGAATTTTCTGTGGACTGAAGCAGCTGGTGTTTGCACAAATATTACAGTATATTCACTTGGTGGACAAGAAAAATCTGGACAGTCAGTCATGTCTGAGACTGAAAACATTTTTCTGAAACACTTTCTAAACTGTAGGAATGGAAATATTAAATGTAGCTTTTTTTTGCTTTCCCCCTGTAATCAGAATCACTTTTCACCGATTGTCTGTCTAGACCTGATAGGTGTGAGTTAAAATCATAGGCACAATGTTGGTGCAGCCTTACCACAGTCCACAGACCCTGTCCAAAAGTCCCAGATTGGTGACAGACACAGTGTGTCTGTGTGTTTGAATCTCTTTTTCTTTCATATCTTTGTGTTTGTATGTAGCCTCTGCGTCGAGGTCACACACAGCCTTGATTAAAGCCTTGAGTTTTCTTGTTTTACACTAACTCAAAGCACTTGAGCCGAACTGCTGGCTTTGTTTTAATGTGTACAATACACAGAATGACGTCTGTTATCGATGTATGTATGTATGTAAAAACTGTACCATAGCTATGAACATATCAAAGTTAAAAGCTTTTCATCTTTTTATCATTTATATTAATTGCTTCTGTTAAACATTTGGTATTTTTCTGTTTTGTTTTTCCTTTTGAATGTGAAAATGTAAACAAATTCCTGCATGTTATTGCTAAGAGACCAGAAATGCACATGGAATATACAACATACAGACCTCGCCCGAGGCGGTATGGTTGACAATATGCCCTGTGAATTTAGGCTGTGCTGTAAATAGAAGATTTAAAAAATGCCATTGGAGCGCGCAAAGTAACATTCTCCTTACGTACAAATGCTGCAGACTTTAGACTTTCATGATAACGGAAATTTTGATGAAAACATGCGTGCGATAATCCAAAATTACTGTAAAAGGTTCATCAGTGTTAAAATTGCAGTTTAAATCGTGTGTCCTGATTGACCTCAGGTTCTCAAGCCTTTCAACTTAATCCAGGTCTAAATGTGTTGGACACACAACAAGAAGAGATATTGTCAAGAAAGGAGGGAAAGTTTTTGGTATCATGTTGAGTTTGTCTTCTGTGTTTGTGAAGGAAGGTGGACGCAATGTCGCTGATAGTCACTCTAGGCAATAAGTTCTCTGTTGACAGTTGGTGCTGAACCCAAAGGTTAACTGATGTATTTGTTTAACTGGTTGTCAGTTTTTGCTGCAGCTGTATTCTCATAACCTTTTGATGACTGATAAAGCACGTTCAAAGCTGCAGTACTTGGCTTTCGCACAGTATAAGACCTGAACTTTAACTGAGCTACCTTCCATCTGTATCTATAATAATTGTAATTGGAAAAAAAGACACAGTCTGCCTCATGTAAATGTAGTATGAAGCGGTAAATATATCATATATATATATATATATATATATACATGTATGAATGTAAAAGGTTTGTATGTATTTTTGGTTTCTAGTTTAAATAAAGCATTTTTGACAAAATGTACTACAGGACTTTGTAAAACTCATGTTTGTTTATTTTATATTTATAGATGGTGATTTTGTTCCTCTATTTGTTTGCTCAAACCGTTATGGACTGACACTGAAACTGGGTGGAAGGGAATTCTGGTTTGGGTCCATGTATAGGGAATATATCATTTAGTTTGAGATTTGGATTTATTTAATAAGCCTAATTCTCATTTTTGACTGTTGCTGCTGTCACGTTGACTACACCAGAAAACCTGCTTCTGTGAGTGGTAGGTAGAGAGGGGTTAAGATGTTGGATGTTTACCAGCTGGTGCACATGAAAGCAGCCTAGGAAACCCTTCATCATCATTGATATAATTAGGTTTCACTTGTGGATTATGCAAAAAGATCTGTTTTTTAGCATTTCTGTGGTCCCTGCAATGTATTAAGTGCAGATAACGGCACAAGTCCAAGACATTATGGGCCTCAGTCCAAAACTATCTGTGGTCAGAGGCCTGCACCTTGTCTCTGCAGCTGTCTCAGCTGTGGTAACCATCTTTGCAGGGATCCTTGACCTGAGGCAGACTCTAAGGGACCAATGTAGAACAGACGAACGGTCTCGCTCTGTCACACGGAGGCCAAAAGCAGCCGTTGCTCATGTTCAGACTTCATGATTTCACAAGGAAATATGGCACACATCAGCACATTTTGAATGTGTGGCAGGATCTGAAACTGAGTGTGACAATTTTGCTGACAAACAAGTTTGAAAACCAACAATAGTAAGAGGAAATATCAAAAGCAGTAAATACATTGTTTGGCTATTATAGGAATGGTAAAAACTTTTTAAAATTAAAAATCTAAATTGACCGTGGGCCTATTCTTCAGATTCACATCTACATTTGAATCTAAATGGTTTTTCATCTACTTGTTTTGTAATGCTCTACACACAGATGTATTGGGTCTTCGATCAGCCTATGGGTTACCTCGTCCATCTTTTCGGAAGGAGACGGGGCAGAGACCGAACTCTCTTCACGGTCTGCGTACACCATCTGACATAGATTCAATTTGAAACCACCACTTTATAATTGGACAAGCTGTAGCGCTACGAGTTTCATCGCTGCTTTCTTGACACAGCCTGACCTCCAGTGAAATGAGTTTTTGGAGATGTCCTGCTAACAGAGAAGGGAATCTAATTACACCAAGACAAATTGATGATTTCGTTATCCCCACATTACAAATGGTGCTTATAAGAGTAGCATTGTGTTCTCCACTGTGCTCTTCTGGGGTGTTTATATCCAAAGAATAAGTCGACATCTTGATCACATGAGCTCTCTTCGTTTGAGTAAACAGAATATAGGGACTTAAAAATTCTAATATGAACAACGTGATAGCATGGACAGTGAGACAGTAATTGGTTTAGTCAATACTGGCAAACAAATTATCTAGGGCATTGCAACAGAGGAAAGGGTAAGCATACTTTATTATTTTCCGGGATCCTCCTATCAGAGTGGAAATCTACCAGCAAACCCAAACACACACTCACAGTGAGTCAGTGGAATTTACATGTGTTGTGATCAGGTTCATTATTGACCTGGATTGTACTTGCACCATTATGAGGACACAAACACACACACACAAAGGCACCGCGTTCTAGGTTTGTGGCCTCTGTCTGTGGTTTGAGCATTAAAGTCGCACGTAATGTCTGACGCAAGTCATATCTCTAATCACTGAATAACCTGAAGGGGAAAAACAACTACAGGCTGCTGATACAAACACTCTGTGGCAGATGAATGAATGATCGACTCAGCTTTTGCTCAACAGCGATGACTTTGATCAAAAGTGGTACTTCTGGGATAAATGAACACTGAAGCTGCTTTATCAGGGTTGGACAGGACCCATCTTCAGTGGAGGTGTCCTCTGGAGGACATGCAAGGCTGGATGGTTCCTCAAACAGCCTACATACCCTCGGGAAACAACAAGTCAAATGACCAATAAAGGTCCAGTTTTCATGTCATGACTTGATATTAATAACATGTCCTATCTGTGCATGAGAACAGGAAGAATCAACAGAACGACTAATATATGTGCATATCTGTCTAATTAGATATATTGTTTTAGGATTAGTTTAGTTCAGTAGATGAGGCACAGCATCCTTAAGTCAGGGTCATCTTATTATCTTCATCCCTCCCTGGAGAGCCCTGCTCTTCTATCACATGAATTTCCAGATGTACCCACACATCACCTGCCTCTGCTTTGATGTCAAACCGTGTGATGATGATTCTGCACTCACTAATATTTTCCTGTTGGACTAAACTGCTGAACGCTTGGACTGAGCCCTCTTAATCTTCTGCATTTTCCAATGTCATCTTGCTGATTAACAGTTCTGTTGGTGAGCTCTGTATCTTCATCTGCTGCTTACCTCTCCTCAGCTATCTTGCAATTACTTTTCTTTCCTTGCCAAGGTTTTCAGATAGTCTTCCAGGAGATTTCAACATCAGTGCACCACCAAGTATTTGATGTTTAGTTGAAGGACATAAACCATAACTCCACCTGAAAGCCAAGGCTCCAAAAATGAACTGGGACAAGTCTGAATTGATCATCGTTGGTCTCATACGTGCTCACATGCACATACACAGATCTCTGCTGCTACGCAACTGTTTGTGCACTCCAGGATGCATCACGCCCTTCTTCTGGAACTCTCTCTACAAACACTCCTCCTCTCTGTCAGGGTCAAAAAACACACAAACACACAGACTCTCCACCCAAAAGCAGTTTGAAGATATTCTGTCACAACTTCCAACATCCTCATTCTCATTTCTCATCAGTTTTAGTGTTTTTTTGGGGTTTTTTTAATATTCAATTTTTACTTTCTTTCCGAACTTCTTTGAATATTTACAAATCATCTCTCCCAGGCACTTCTGGTTTTAGTATGTGCTGGCAGAGTGACAAAGCCAATTCATTTAATGTATTTCCAAGAAAAACACTGGTATCTCTCCTAAATGACTCATATCTCTCGTAGATATGCTTATCAGTTTGTTCATGATAAACACCTCCTGTTTTGTTTTTCATGCATTTGTTCAAGATGATCAACATGTTTGATAGTGTTGTTTGTGCTGCAAGAAGTTCTGGCAGAACTGCAGAGTTTCTTTCCTGTCAGCAGCTTTGAGCTCCACCCAAACTGACATGTTCTCTGTTCTGCTTCAGGAAAAACACAAATAAAGTGTGCAGTCACGTATTCAGAGGGAGAAATGACTTCTCGGTGCATAAGATCACATGAGTAAAACCTCATGATGTCAGGGTTATGTAGCTTTTGCAGTAGAAAAATGCAGCTGGGTTGAAAACAGCCTGTGGCAGGAACCCTCTGTCATCCACTTATCCACATGGGAATGGCCGGATACAGGTGGATGTTTCGGTATATTTGTGACCACCACTGTGACACCACATTACTCATGGTAATCAAACACATGACAAAAACAAGGAAGGAATTAAGTTCAGTTGTTCACATCTCTCTGATTCCACCACCGTTTTGGCCCTGAGAGCCCATAACACAGCGATGACTCACTTCCTCTGTTGGATCGCTGCAGACGGTCATGTGATGATGATGGAGGCAGATCATTCCCCCCACATTCCATTAAAGCTTCAGCACATTTAATATGTACCGAGGATGTCAACACTGAGATGGAAAATACTGTTGTTGAATACTGTAAAATCTGTTGTTGAACCCTGACCACATTTAAAATACACCTTTTAAAAAGCTGCCATGACATCTATCTATCTATCTATCTATCTATCTATCTATCTATCTATCTATCTATCTATCTATCTATCTATCTATCTATCTGTCTGTCTATCTATCTATCTATCTATGATATGATACTGAGCAACAAAATTAGTGCCTTGTCCATTAAAAAGTGCATTAAAGTGTGTCACGATAACAAAGTATCGTTGTCGTGTGTCAGCTTGTTTTTGTAGTCCCTTTGCATCGTTGATACTCCCCATTTGTAACATAATTCACTTGCAGCTGCAGGCGTACAAACAAAGACAAGAGAACAAGGTCGCTGATCCGCTGAAGGACCCTGTCACTGCACATGCCCAGCGACTGTGAATGATACATTTAGCACCTGGACTGAGTAAGTTATAGATGGTTATGTATGTCACACGTATGATATACGACTGCCACTCACACTTGTGAGGTCTGGGCGTATCCCCAGAAGCGGACGCTTTCCAGGACGATGTCCTAACCTGCACTGATCCAACCAGCTCCACCTGAGATAACTCTCACCACACCTGAGCTGGATGCTACAACCTCAACCCTGTCTGGATCCTACTTCTGGATCAGAACTTGTCTTGACTCATGACAAGATTTTGGTCACATCTATGAGGACTTGAGATTCTCTACAAAATCATATCTCAAGTATTGTTTTCACATTACTTTTCTACATTGTTATTGAATTTCTATGTCATTACTTAATCTCACGTGCAGTTCCTAAAGCACACCTGGCCGTTCGAGGAGAGAGAATCTCTCTTTGAATCGCCTGTCCCAAGGTTTCTTCCTTTTTCCCGTCATGTTTTGGAGAGTTTTTTCTTGTATTCATGGTGAGATTTAGGCGTGGTCAGGAACCATCGTTGTCATGTGGGCCTGTAAAAGCCCTTTGAGACGATGTCCGTGAGGCTGGTCTCTATAAATAACCTTGGCTTGAATTGACACTATACTTTCACAAAGGAGTCCAAGGGAGTGCACACAGTGGTGGTATGAAAGCATATAGCCACAGTTTTTGTTTGCTTTAGAAAACAATGGTGATCAGTAGGCGTTGCAGTCAACAGTAAAAACAAATATACCACAGTGCAAAAATCCTTAGTCTTATATCCATACATATATATATATATATACATACACACCACAAGTAATGCAGTCAATTGGCCTGAAGTAAGTCATAGTATAGATAGTATTTCTTGCATTCAGATCGGTTGATGAAGGTCTGTACAATGACAAATGGAGGAAAAAGGAAAAAGAGGAAAAGAAAGACGGAAATACATGAATAAATAAAATAAAGACATATGCGAAAAGAAAAAAAATGTATGTAAGAGAAAAGTAAAGAATAAGGATAAATGGACAGAGACACATCGGGTAAAAAAAAGGGAGGAGAGAGGAGTGAAGTAAACTAGAAAAGAAAGGCAGAAAATTAAACAACAGCAAAACTAAATTGTATTCGTCTTCACCATAATTACCTTAATTTTCATATTTAAGGACAGTTTCATGCCTTTCGTTAATTATGGGTCCCAAACTTAATATTTTCCTATATTGTTGATCTGCGCTGCAGTAACTAGACATTGTAAGTCGTCATGTAGTCATCATGACCTGGACTTGAGCTCCACCTAGAGGACAGATGAGTTAACACAATGTGTATAAACGATCTGAGATAAGGAGATTCTTTGTACGACTGAAATTCCCATTAGCATATATGACAATATTTATCTAGAAAGATCTAAATCATGACTAGTCCATTATTATTTATTGCTGCGTCTCTTTTGGCCATTTCAACGGAAAATCTTTCTCTCCCAACTGTCTCTCCTTAGGTTGCCAGTGTTCCCAGACATTTTTCCTCATCGTCTTCTACCAGAGCAGCAAACTTGGTTTGAAACTGTACATATGTCGGAGTTCAAGAGTTCAAGAATTTGGAACTTACTTGTCATATTAAATGTATGTTTTCAATAAGTCAAAAAATACCCATAAAGACAACGAATAATTTTTTTATATGTATATATGATGCATCCAAATCCATCCATATACATCCGTCTCACAGATGTCACAAGCATGGGGGCTGAGACGAAGCCGGTACCTTGGCAGCTTACAAAAAGTGCAGAAACAGAACATGAGTGACAGCGTTGGTGTTCTATGTGTTATTCTCTGTGCTACACTGACTTGAAACATTTGTGTGAAGTCAGTTGTTCTCTGTGGCTTTACCCTTGGACTTCACTGTGAGGTCTATCAGCAGAATATTGGAAGTGAAACAGTGCGAGTACCTGTGGATGTTGTCTCAGACAGGGCCTCACACCGAGCAGCTTGTTGAGGATCCCTTGCGGTTGGATCTCTGTTCCTGCTGGCTGCTGTGACCCTACGAGCAGTCAGCTTCCCTAATCTGAGTAACAGGTGTCCACAGTCTCTCTTCTGTTCTCTCTCGTCCCTCAGCTATGACTCGTCCGGACTGTTCCCAGCTCATTAGCCATGAACAAACAACTCCATCCAAAGCTGTCAGTTTACTCCAGCAACCCTGAAAACCATCATCCAGTTCACCTCTGATCTGGACATGGCTGCCAGATATGCTTCTTCACTGATTCAAGATTCAAGAGTCAAGAATTCTTTATTGTCATTATGCATACACATAACGAAATTTCTTTGGGTTACTCGGCGTGGAGAGAA
This sequence comes from Brotula barbata, assembly GCA_900303265.1. Lineage (NCBI taxonomy): Eukaryota > Metazoa > Chordata > Actinopteri > Ophidiiformes > Ophidiidae > Brotula > Brotula barbata. The sequence goes on along the minus strand of OMNV01000277.1, from coordinate 50,029 downwards.
ACTTAAAAAGACAGACATTGCACAAGACAAGACATTACAAAACACTGTATAAAACAAAACACTATAAAACACTGAATATATATATTATATATATTTACAATCTGAATTGACAGTTAGTGCAATATAGCATGTGCAAATTTGCCCAAGGTATGAGGTAGTGCAGAGATGTAAGGTGCTAAGTCCTATTGTGGTGAGATGAGTGTGTGGATGTGAGTGTTTGTGAGTGTTTGCAGGGGTCCGTGGGTCTGTGTGTTTGTCTTCGCAGGGGGGTGGTGTGTGTCTGCATGGGATGGTGTGTGTGTGGGGAGGGGGGGGAGGATGGATTTCACAGCTCTGGGAAAAAAGCTGTCTCTCAGCCTGGAGGTGTGTGCTTTAATGCTCCTGTACTGCTTTCCCGAAGGAAGCAGTACAAACAGTCCATGGCCCGGGTGAGTGGGGTCTGCAGCGATACGTCTGACTTTCTTCTGGATCTGACCAGTGTATACTGAGTCCAGACGTGGGAGAGGACTTCCCACAATCCCTTGTGCTGTTTTCACCACCCGGGCTAAGTTTGTTCTGTCCTGTGCCGTGCAGCTGCCATACCACACTGTCGCACTGAGACATAGGATGCTCTCAATTGTGGCCCTGTAAAAGTTTGCGAGCAGCTGAGAGGAGAGTCCAGCCCGTTTCAGTTTCCTGAGGAAGAAAAGCCTTTGTTGGGCTTTATTCACCAGGTGTTATGTGTTGAGAGACCAAGTCAGGTCAGATGTAATGTGGATACCCAGGAACTTGATGTTGTCCACACGCTCTACCTCCTCCCCCTGTATGAGGAGAGGAGCGTGTTCCGTCTCCCTGGACCTCCTGTAATCCACAATGACCTCCTTGGTCTTGCTGGTGTTCAGGATGAGGTTGTTTCCTGAACACCATCGTGCCAGGTGCTGTACCTCCTCTCTGTAGTGGGTCTCATTATTGTCCGATATGAGACCCACCACGGTGGTGTCGTCCACAAACTTCACGACTGTGTTGGTGGAGTGAATGGCAGAGCAGTCGTGGGTGAAGAGCGTGAAGAGGGCCGAGCTGAGCACACACCCCTGCGGCGTGCCCGTGTTCAGGACCAGTGTGGATGATGTACCGCCCCCAATTCTCACCACCTGAGGCCTGTTGGTGAGAATGTCCCTGATCCAGTAACACTGTCCCTTCTTATCACAATCAGCAAACTAAAGAAAAGCGTGTTGTCCTAACTGCACAGAAAAAACATTTTGCACTCTTCGTATCAAAATTGAGATTTCTATGAAAATGTTTAGGTCGGACCATATGTTAATTTTCCATATTCTACAGGTTGTTGTTAATCCAATATAGCTGCACATTGCATGATGTCATATGAAAGTGTTGGTCAATAAGAGTAGTTTCTGAAAGGTGTCTATACTTTGCTCTTTGTCTTTCGCTTTGTCATGATGAATCATTTGTCTTGACATCTCGAGAAAACAAACACATTATACACATTTATATTTTTATTTATAAATTTGTTAATAAATGTCTGAGTTCACAGTCAGCAGTCTGTCTGTAACCTTTATCTTTAACCTTAACTTTGTGCGGTCTTTACCTCTGACATTATAATAGGCTTCAACAAACAAAACTGCACATTTATGCCCTGATTTACTGATTGGTTATGAATCCTCCAAGTTAGTCCTGACAGTCATCTTGAAGGCTGAAATTAGGTGTGATCAAATGAACCACAAAATTATACTGATATTCTGGGAAAACACGATAAATTAACCAATTATCAAGAGGAAACCTCGATATGACGGCATTTAAAGAATAATTGAGGAAATATGATTATCTCTGTAGTAAACCTGTGGAAATATTAAAATACTGTCCAGATCCTCCACAGACTTGACTGTTTTTATGCAATAGTCTGAATATTTTCATCATGCCTGAGACAAACAGGAAATTAGAGGTCCTGCTTCAAAATAACAACACAAAATTATGTAGTATTACACAAACTCCATAAATTGTGATAAAAAATTATTGGTCAATAAAATAATAAATCATATAACGCCTAATGAAATAGTTGTGTCTGTCCTGGAGTGAATAGTTTGTTCGCTCATTCCTCTGTCCCACGGCCTTTATTGTATAACCGGAAACGACAAAGACAACCTTTGCTTGGTGTTTTGGTGCCGCACGTGCACATGGAAACACAAACACGGAAACGTCGAGATGCAGCGTGGTGCGCGCGCGTGTACGTGCATGCGGGTGTGATGGAGACGGAGTCGAGCAGAAGAGACGGGCTGGTCCGGACCAGGAGACACTGACGAGGCTCTGCGTCACTGTAAACTCATCCAGGACCTGGTGGACATCTCCCTGTCCAGCCTGCAGGTCTTTACGGACCCGATGCGTTTCGTCCATCGTCCTCACCCAGCAGGAGATCCGGACTGTAGAGGTACAGCTGACTCACGCTCCTCCATCACTTTGGACTTTATTCAAACCTGTTAAACTGCTTTAAAGTCGTTAAAACTCTTAGGAGGACTTGCTCCTGTCCAGACTGAGCTCGGTTCGGTATGTGGTCTCGGTATAACTCGGGATGCGATTTGTTGAAAAGTTTTCAGATATAGAAGTTATAGCACATAAGCTAACTGTACTAACGTCCCTACAAATTAGCTCGGCACTCGGAAATAAAACAAATGAATGCACCGTACAAAAATATCTACGTTATTCTACTTTTATTTCATTTTGTATAATTTGCAAGACAAATGTAATTCAATATAAATTAGATAAAAATTTCCTTTGAAAGTTTTAGCTTTCGCATAGCCTTTAAGTTTATATATAGTATGATATAACCAGAATCTACTTTATTATCTATTCATGAACTCCAATTTATATTAAATTATTATTTATTTATTATTAATGTTATAACTGTCTGCAGAACTTCCTAGATTTTAAGAACTGATTTGGAATTCCCCCAAAAGACCTAAACCGCTCTGCCTGACAAACTTATCACCTGGAAGAAACTAAAATGTTCTCCTCCTAACAACTGTGTCAAAACTAAAACGTCTTTCTTTTCATTTGATTTAACATCAGATCCGCTTTCTGAATGCTGGATTCCACAGAACACTGTAAAATCAAATGTCTTAACCGGGTTAAACATGAAATGCTTTTTGTCATATCAACCAACTTTTATTTTGAAATATGGTATGGCAGTTTGGGCTGAACATTTTCAAAGTTTAAAGCTGTAACGTGTCTAACGGAACAAATTTGAGTTAATCCTCTCCATACTCCCAAGGCCAAGCAGTCCCAAAAAGGGACCATGCAGTTCACAGCAGACATTTACTGCAGTAGCATTGCTTCAGTGCGCTCATATTTTACATACAAACTTGGCCAATGTGGTCTTCTCAGTGTGCATCACTCATTTGTTTGGTGGTGCTGCCGAGCGGTTATTGCTGATGTCTCTCCAGGGAAGAGCTCATGGGTGTTGTTGCGTACCCGTCTGTGACATGAGTCTAAATTTAGCTTGTCTTTCCTCTCGCAGATTCTCAGTGTGGCCTGCTTAGCGAGAAAATCAAGCGAGCGTGGTGTGGTCAGATTACTGATTGAAGAGTGATTGAGGTGTTGACATGATAGATGATGTGTACACAATGTGTACAGAAAATGTAACGCTGTAAAGTGACGTGGATTCATCTGTACAAAATAATTTTACACTGCCAAATTATCATCAAAGAGCCAAAGATTTGAGGATAAAGTTTTAGATTGTTTGAGATACATTTCGTAAAATGTATCTAAAATGATACACAAACATCTACATAATTTCCAAGGAAAATTCCATTCGTAGCTGTAAAGGGGCTCATAAATAGAAATGCATCAAAGAAAAATGCAGTCTAAGTGAAGCAAAACTTAAATGTGAAAAAGAACTAAAAATGGTGATGATTGTTGCGAAGCAATAGGCGAACTGACTGCACAAGTGTCAACGGTGATGATACAACAAACTCCATTCATTCATTTTAAAAGTGCTCACCTGCTGCTCCTGCCGCCAAATTAATGCCGTGCCACCGCTCGTGAAGGTGTGCTTGACATGATTGTAGTCCCTCATAGTTTTTTATTGTTGCGTTGCTCGTTTTAAACACATCAGCGTGGGGGCAATGCTCATCATGATTAGCCTGTTCTCCAAATTGAAAGAAATGGGAAATGGACTGCATGCCTTTAGTTTTTATAGTCCAGACACCACTCAAATAATGGTTTTCTCCATTCATAAACACACCATGCAAGGCCCACTTGCCACTCAGGAGCAATTTTGGGATTATGGTCTTGTTTTGAGGAGAAGGGGTTCAAACCGGCAACCTTGTGATCAGTAGGTATACAGATATCTTTCCGGTACCATATGTAATGAGCTGACTGCGATAGATGTTCCCACAATGAAAGCCCTTTTTCTGACATTTTCTGAATATTTTTCTGACACCCCCTATTGTCCAATGGTAGGTGAAGGTGCAGAACCATCAACCATTCCCTTGTCTCCAAAATCTCAATCATATGTTTGTCTTGAGAGAGTTATGACACTCATTTACACTTTTGTTGCCTTTCTGTAGAATTGAGGTTCAACAGTTTGTGATGATTTCCACTCATTCCATAGCAGTGTGTAGGTGTGTGACAGCAGTTCTGTGTGCTCATATGTTCACGATTCGAATAAATCAATAATTAGCGCTATGATTAAGGAGTGACTCAAAAGGCCCCACTTATCATCTTCAGACTGATAGCAGTACAGTTGCAAAGATTCATCGACGTGTTTGCAAACTGAAGCAAATAAGTCAAATTAATGTCAGTTCTTCAGTCACACCAGACACTTGAAGAGTTGAAGCGGTTGACGTGTAAATTGTTGATGACAGCGTCAGGAAAGCCCCATGTGGTTTCCCAACTGCCACTCATTCTCTCTATCTCTTCATCTCTGTCTCCCTGTGCTAGTCCATCACCTCCCC